>JAODKF010000049.1:7008303-7018502 GCA_026779585.1 Mormyrus proboscirostris | reverse complement strand
TCAGTCTCCTCTTCCCCACGCTTTTATAAAGCGACACAGCGCCACTCAGTCTCCTCTTCCCCACGCTTTTATAAAGCGACACAGCGCCACTCAGTCTCCTCTTCCCCACGCTTTTATAAAGCACCTTTCCTAAGATGTTTATCTCAAACCCTGTTACCAAGCCACTGGCGACATCTTGAGACATCTCAACCGGCGGAAAACAATGGTGGACAGGAAAGCAGTACTTCCTATGGTAGATATCCTCCTGAGATTCAGGGGACAGATGTTTTTAATATCTATTAAAATATTAATTTCACAGGTGGATGTGGAAATTGGCATGTTCACACCCCCACACGTGATGTCATCATAAAGCCCTTAACTGTCTTCTTTAAGGAACAAAATGATTTAACAGAGTGGCATGCATAGTATGAGATATATGAGCAAAAACAACATGCTCTGAAGAGGAAAAACAATAATTGCTGAATCTCAGGGGGGTATAGGAGGAAAAAAACCTTTAGGAGTCTAATGCAAGCTGTTTTCCCAAAGTGTCATACTAGCATTATGCAGAAAACTGTATGTAAGTGGTGCACTTCAAGATTCTTTATTTGTCACATGCATAGTCATACAAGTACAACACGCAGTGAAATGGATCCTGATCCGCTCCTTTAGACTGTGCAAACACATACAAACACATACAGACCAATAAGTAAATTCTATTCTGTTTATAATAGCAGTGACACTGTACCTCATCTGTGACAGGGAGGTAAAGCCACACTTCTCCAACTGAGTCTTCAGCTCTCCCAGCTCCCTCTCCACCGTCCTCTTCTGCTCCACCAGCTGCTCCATCTCATGCCTCCACTCTACCAGGCCCCGCCCTCCCATCGTAGAATCTTGGGACAGCATGCCGTTCATCGGTCCTCCACGCTGGTCACCCAGTTCATGGGTGAGGACAGCATTCTGTTCACAGGAGACAAGCAGCCCGAGGTGTAGCCCCAGTAAAAAAAAAATCACCAGAAAAAAAAAAGAAGATCAAACATCAACGGTGTAAAATGACGACAGGATTTATGTCTCTAAAATTATTTTAGTCTGTCTATGTGATTCGCATACTTGCGGAAAAACACCAAACAACATTCGAGAAGCTGAAGATTTACTGCGAACAGAAATAACCGAGCGATGATTTTCATCAAACTTTGTAGAAGTAAACAATATCTGTCGGGACAAATCCTATCGACTGTACAAGCGATCTAAAACCAGCATTTACCCGCCAAATCTCTGTAATAATAATACTGACTTCATGTAACCCTATCAAAGATGGTATGCGTGCGCGTGTGTGCATGTGTGTGTGTGTGTGTCTGTGCATGTATGTAATTACCTGTGTGGTGGTCAGGGCCACAGCAGTCAATACAAAGTCATCCACATCCACAACGCCGTCTATGAATTCACTTCTCTCATCTTCCTCCTGTGCTTCCTCTGTGCTGAGCTCTGGAAATAAATGAGATATACGAGATATCCCCTTTAACAGGGACACATGACCATCCCTCTGCTGAGAGGATTTTCACTCGAGTCTGGAAAAGAGCTGAGCTCTGTTTGGCTGCCAAAGAAACAAAAATAAATAATCCCAAACACCATGGTCCTCAGTATGGACACAACTAAAAAGAAAAATGACCACAGGCCTGTTTTAGTCAGTACAAAGAGAGTTCATCCAAAGTGGCTTAGGGTAGCAATTTAACACACAAGAAAAAAACGTAAAACCGGTGGGAATAAAAGGATGAAAAGATCTTGTGAGTCTCGGCCCCGGACGGCACTCTGAGCTACAGTCACTCTGGGCCCAGCCCCTCGCGGGAAACGACAGGAGGCCGGGTCGCCGCAGACAGGCTGTGTCATTTCCTGCTTCCTCCTCCAAAAATGGAGGAAGGTCCCGGAATGCGGGCTATGGGAGTTACGTAAACATAAACACTCAAAGTGTCCCGATTGAGGGCGGATGTCAGGGAGTGGCGATCCGGGATTATTATTTACCAAACCCAAAGTCAAAGCACGATGGCCTGTGACTGCTTTGTTAAAAACTGACAAACACACGCGATAAATACAGCTCTCTTTCATTTTAAACTCATTTTTATCCCAAAAAGACCATAATTTCTTTGCAGGAATATGTTAAGCATAAAAGTTGTACAGATCCAGTAAACTGACAGAATCCTCTTTTTTTCGCTCAGACGTAAGACATCAAAGGCTTCTTTGTACTGAAGGGAAGACCTTTGCACACTGGGGGAGATGTTTTCTGGGCACAGCCATAGTATTATACAGAGGAGTAACAGAGAGCTCTATTTTTTTCTGTGATACTAAGTACGGCTACTTTTAGCACTATAAATATTTAACGACAGTATAATGACTAAAAATCAGTGTAAAATGGGAATAATTAAATGCAAGTACTGGTATCATACAGGATCTGGGTCAGTCTTGCAGGTTAATTACAAGGGTTCTGCAGAGGGCAGTTCATGGCTGCATTTGAATATAATTTGTTTCAAGTTAAATACTTGAGGTATTTGGTGATATTGTTAGTAGTAGTAATTCAAAGCTCAGGAAAGAAACCTGGAGCTCTTGCTGTGGCACATGTGTAAGTGAGCTCTCTGTATTCACATTTAGAATCCACTGGGTACAGGGAGGGAGGATCACTTTAAAACTACACACTACAGCTTAACTGTTTATCTGCTGTGGTCCAAGCAACCGAGGTGGTGGGAGCCGGACATTTGTTGGATTGGTCCCGCCTCCTCTACAATATGACTGGTTATCTCTCTGAACCAACCAATCATGTTTTTCATCTGCCCTCAGAACATTTTTGTGTAAGTAAAACTCCCATGAGCCCTTTGGCTTATGAGTCTTGAATGAGCAAAGCGTCCACTTACCGAAGCGTCCACTTACCGAAGCGTCCACTTACCGAAGTGTCCACTTACCGAAGCGTCCACTTACCGAACACATATTGTTGTAACTCGTGCAAGAGGTTCAATTTGAGTGATTGTTTCCCCCCACATGTTCTTTTAAACAAATAAAACCTTTTTTGTGTTTAGATTTCAAACTTAAAGGATGGTTGCACGATATATCTGGGATCTAAAAAAAAACATACAGGAAGCTGGTTACCTGTATGTGTCATGCCAGGAGTTAAATTCGATCTGTGATTTCCCGAAGGCGTCCATTTTTACCATTACTGTATTATACAATGGTCATAATAATAAAGTCATGGGTATGGGCTGGCATAAATTAAAATCGATGGAATTCTAGAAACAATAAAAGTTTACATGTGTACATTTTATTGAAAAGCTATTTTCACAGGAAATCCAAATCTTTGAAATCTTCAACTCAGTTGGGCTTTTGTATTTTGCCAATAATTGCATTTTCAAGCAATATATTACTATATATTTTCAAATGTTATTTCATCTTTTCTTTTCATTCTTTCATCATTTTAAAAAAATTGGCCTTACCCATTTGTTGACTGTTTTAATCATTGAAAAATATCCTCTGCTGATCCAGTAAACTTGTGCGTAATAATACAAGCCATATAAAATGAACACCATTTAATAACCATCAGGCAAAATAAAAGCTCTGTTAGTCACAGAGATACCCATGCGGTTTGGAGTACCATGCAGACTGTCATGCGCAGAAAACCACACACTGTTAACATCACAGGTCACTGCAGATGAGGCTTCATCATTAACATCAGTAACTGAAATGCAGCTACTGAGGCTGGATATCTGAGGCACCATGATGCTGAGATACCGTTAAACTCCTTAAGGCGTCAGAAAGTAAGCGGACCATGAAAAGAACAAGAGATAAAGGAAGGAAGATCTATAAAGGAAGAGCGAGAGAATTAACATGTAAAGATGTCAAGGCGGCAAGGAAGCTCTCTGTCCAGCAAACAGTGCTTTGCCATAGAATCCAGGAGCCACACAAGCAAGGGACCCCCCACCGAAGGAACTTTGAAAGACAAAAGTTCATTATTGTAAAGACTGAGACGGCAACAAGCAGCTGTGGGTCCACAGTACTGAGGTGGGAGGCATTAACCTTAAACTGGAACGCATGATGTCACTATGGATTAATGTAAACATGGAATTACAGTTTCATTCAAAGCCCACTTAGTTTGCTGTGTCTGCTTGTTTAAACAGTGGCAAGCAGATGGCGAACATTCATAGGATCACCACTACTCCATAGTATTACACAAAGCTTTTATGGGATCGATGACGACACTTTACTGTCTAAAGCATAATATAACCCTAAATTTCAAATAATAAAAAGACAACAGGACAAAATTGTGGAAAAATAATTTCACTGACAATCACAATGCAGTTAGTTTGCAAACAAACCAAAAACAAATGACAAGGAATTACAATATAATTGCACATTGTTACTTCAGTTAGTATGATCACTAGGGCTAGAGTAAACAATTCGCACTCCACTATGGTAATTCGGAAACAGCGCCCCCTGAAGCCAAGGAGGCCTGTTCTTGCAAGAGCTCCACGTGCCACTGTTCCCCACCTCCAAAGTCAGGCTGCATCTTAGCTGCCTCTTCCAGAGCCAGGGCAGCATCTCGGGTCTTCACCAGAACCCCCTCCAGCTGCCCTCGGAGGTTCTGAATCGCCTCCAGTTCCACGTCTAGTGCCTGTGTTTTCTCTGGGCTGAAGAGGACAAACAGCACGATGAACAGTAAGTTAATACGTAGATTTCTTTAAATTAATGTTTATAATTACTTTTCAAAATGTGCCTAGTTAGACTATTGTTTCATATCTCTCCAAAAAAGCTAAGCTGGTCTTCAGCAAGCACCTACCTTGCTTTTTGAGGCTGAATCTGGATCAGACTGTGGTAAATCTCTTTCTCAGTCTTTAAAGCTTCATTAAGTGTGCTGTACTCTGACAGAATCTGTGTAAAAAGGCGTAAGGATCAGACGCTTTTTGCAGTCATAACCACTCAGACCTCAGCTGTGTAAGCAGGAGCTGACCTTGCTGAGACGCACGCTCTGGGTGGGGGTGTCCTGGTCACCTTCCTTGGGGGGCTTCTCACCCAGCCTTGTAGCCAGGGCTGATCTCAGGGCCGACAGCTCAAGCTGTAGCCGAATACAAATTCAAAAGCAATGGGCAGGGAGACATGAGAAGTTTGTCTTCTCTGCACAAAGACAGAAAGACTGAAGACGATGACAAATCCAGGATCTACCTGGGTCTCCTTCTCCTTCTTCAGGGCAAGACGAAGTTCCTCTTGTAGGGCTTGTAGATTATTCTGGGCCTCAGAGTCATGGTCACATGACTCTGTTGGCGAAACCAACACAGTAGAAGAGACTGAGATCCCCTGAAGCACTACCTGAGATGGCTGGGCTACCAAAGACTGTTCATGCATGTGTGATTAAACCAAGAGCCAATCCGAATCAACAGCTCCTTGGCTAGAGTGTCAAGGCTGCAGACTCACCTTCTACCGCCTCTCCTTGGTTGGACGCGACCATTGGCTCCACATGGTTCAGCATCAGTTGCTGTGATGAAGAAAAGTCTGTCAGCTTACATGGAAGAGGCATTTACCAGAACATGAGGTGCCATCCTCATCAGCAGCCCCCCCCACCTGAATGACGGCCTCCTTATCACGCAGCCGCTCCTGCAAGTTCTCAACTTCGAGGCCTCGCCTCTCGCTGGCTGCCAACTGCCACCGCAGCTCTCGTACCTCAGCCGCTCCCTCACTGATCACCTGACCCAGGCGAGCGCCCGAATCCTGAGGGCAAAGCGAGGGAGATCAACCCTGTGCTTCCCCAGCCTATATGGTCATTGGAGTTTTAAGGAGTTCTAAGGGCAGAATGAATAATGATTTGTTCGGAGATACAACCAATTAAATTGTAGAGAAGGTGGGTCCAAGCAACTAGATGAGGCAGGACCAACCTATCAGATGTCTTGGTCCCGCCTCCTCTAGTTGCTTGGATCCACCTCCTCTACAAAGAAAGGCGCTACCTGGATATATTGGTCCCTGGTGCCGATGGTGTTCAGCAGCTCCTGGACCTCGGCCTGGCGCTCCTGGACCAGCTGGTTGCGGTCGGACAGAACCTCCCGGAACAGGCGGTCCTTCAACTGTAGATGCCGGCCCAGCTCCTCCACCACCTGGGTGTGATTTGTGGAGAGCTTTCCGATGAGGGCCGTGGTCAGCTCCTGTAAACGCACACAGACACAGACGTCCTCTAGCGCCCTCTAATCCTTTCATACTGTATAGAGCATCAAAGAGGTACGGCTCCCCGCGGTCTGGCTCCTCTTCCGTTTACTGCTCCCCATCCTCTCCCCTTTCATCTAAATGCAGACCGTGCCTCCCGTACCTCCGCCTCCTCACTGCGCTTCTCTAGTGCGGCCTGCAGCTGACCAATCAGAGTCTCGTTCTCCGCCAGACTCCGACTGTGTCGCTTCTCCGCCTCCTGCTTCAGCCACTGGAGGCTCCTGGAAGCTTCCGTCACACGGTCCAGCTCCAGCTGCTTCGCCCGCAGCAGGCCATCCAAACTCTGCACGGCAGACACACACAAACACACGGGCCTATAGGACTATATGGGCATATAAACACACAGCTTCTGTGAGAGTCAAATCCATCCATCCATCCATCCATCATCCTAGTCATATCTGCAAGGATCCCTGTTTTCAGCATCCATTTGTTTCGATTTGGCAATTGCCTGCCTTGGACGCAAAGTATTCTGTCAAAACAGACGCATGCTTGGCTCTAGTTGGCTTATTAAAAAAAAGGAGAATGACTGCAACCTTGCCTGTTATAGCAGCCCGCATGTGTTTGCTTGTTTTCGTAGTTTTTGTACAAGTTTGCGTTAACATTACTCTTTTTGTTTGTACTATGTTTAATGTGCTTGTACTGAATACAAACTTGTCTGTACTGTACATGCTTGCTGCTGTAGGCGTTAGAATTTCCCTCTGGAATGAAATCTATTTTAGTATATAATATTATCAGTTATGATAATAATTACGAAAGAAATTCATGTCCTGTGATTCACACATGCTACCCAGGAGTAAAACCCCACAATGCGATATTTTGAGATCACGCTTTTATCTTGTCAGACCTTGCACCGGCTAATTTGAGGGTCACACTAGTCAACGTGCAAGCCAGCCTGTGCGCACAACCATCGCTACCGTGATAGTCTCCTCGTTGCCTGACAGGACACAGCGCAGCCTCTCCATGTCCCTGTCCTTCTCTCTGAGGGCCAGATGCAGCCGCTGGGCTTCTCTATCCTTCTCCTCCAGGCAGCGGAACTTCTCATCGATTGCATGCTGAGGAAAGAGGCGACAACAGCCTAGTTCCAGAGAGGCCCTTTATGTGAGCCCCCTGCTGGCAACTCGCCAAACTACACTCCCACCAATATCCAACAAATAAAGGTTCTCTTACTTTCTTTTGTCTAATTTACTTAACTAACTATACCTAAGCATCTGTTTGTTTATTTTTTGTTGCCTGCTATCATACGCAACCACAGGGGGCAGCACTGCTCGTACCTCCAGAGCTCGGTCCCGTTCCTTTATACGTTCCTTCAGCTTGTCCAGCAGGGCATCTCGGAAAACGGTGGGTTCCCGCGGACCGTCCAACAGGTCCGAGTATTCCTGGGAAAAAGGTGACGGTGTGACAGATGCAAGTCCAGCGGAAGCAAAGCCTCTGTCTCTTTGCCAATACATCCTACACTTTTAACCCAATTGTACACCTGTTTCTTCCATGTACAGCCATATGTAAAGGTTCCTGGGTATGTAGAGTCACACTGGGGGGTTGGTACACAGCCCAAGGGTGAAATTATAACTTGTATAAACAGCAACAGGGCCTCTTTTTAGCCTAGACATACTTCGATATTCTCCCTTTACTATCAGATCTTCCCATAGGTCTCTCCTTGAATTTTCTTCGAGGTCAAACAAAAGCCCACAACCTAACTACATTATAATCTTTCCGGATCACATGCCTTTCCTCTTGTGACTGGATCCTGGCTTTCGCTCCATAGGTTATCATAAAATTTCCCAGCTTCACAAAAATGTAAGCTGTCCAATATCCCAACATCACCCGATATCCTGAACAGATACGTTTGCATGAAACGAGATGCGTATTCGCATGTCTGATAACAGAACACTGATGAACGACAGCATCAGGCAACAAAGACACAGAAACAATAGCATTGAAACAAAAGTGAACACAAAACGACACAAAATGTTGCATAAAGAAACAGACAGCAAACAAATGAGGCTGATAAAGTCTATAAAATGACCAGGATTCTTTATCTAGCGTGTGCTTATACTTTATGGCAAGCAACCACTGAATAGCCTTATGGCTCCTAGGCAAGGGTGTATACAGGGGCGGGGCCATTGCCCCAGCTGAAAGCTGACTGGCCCTTGGAATGCCCCCACCCCTGTCATTCACCAATTCAAAACCTACCATTGGCTAATAATAAGGTAAGTCTGCCTGTAAGAATTACAGCCCACCTTATGTCCCCCAACAACTGTCCTAGTGCCATTTGCCTGAAGGGGAAGGGAGATGAACAGCCATGTGGGCCGTTCGCAATGTGCGCCTGCACCTACGGGACCTAACGCCCTTTCAGACCTGCAGCAGCTCTTCCTTCTTGCGCAGGGATATCCTCAGGGTGTGGATGCTCCTGTCCCGTGCCTCCACCTCCACCTGTGCCCAAGCCTCCTGTTCCTTCAGCCGCGCCTCCTTCTCCTGCACAGATGAGCGCGTTTGCTGAAGAGCAGAACGCAGCTCCTGGGGAATGGAGCCAGGGCGATTGTTATGTCTCCACGCAGACGACAAGGGACACACAGCTGAAGCAGCACACGGCCACAGAGAACAGGAGCGGCGCCCACCTGGGCGTGCAGCTCCGCAGCCTCCCTGTGTTGCAGCGCCTCTTTAAGGTCGACCTGGATGTGCTCGAGAAGGGACGCCAGGTCAGAGGCCCGCTGTTCGGCTTGCTTGCGGGCCCTCTGGGTGCCTTGCAGCTCCAGCTGCGCAGAGAACAAGGAGCCCCGGAGAGTCAGAAGCTCCGACTGCAGCAGGGTCACCTGACCGGGCTCTGCCCCCTCAGGGTCCTGCTCCAGGAAGAGATATGAATGTCATTAAGTTGGGAGTAAAAAGTGAGAAGACTTAGGAGTAACTCTCAGATTATCAATGGCCAATTATTATGTGACTCCAGGAGATGGTCCCTGGTCTGATGATGCTGCTTACTGGCTCCTGAACCCACCTACAATGGACCCTCTTCCTCAAATGCATCAGGGAAACCTTCCTTCACGTGGTAGCAGGTCTCTGCCCGCTCTTTTCTCCTCCACACTCAGCAGTGTGACTAAAGCCACCTCAACCTCTGCTTCCAAGTTTAAACTAATCCCCTCCCCAACCAACACATCCCTATCAGCCCCATGCAGGCGTAACAGCGTCACCTCCACATCCATGGTATGAAGCGAGTCTCTCGGGCCCTGGATGACACAGTCCTGCAGCTGGGGCTCCTGCCGCAAGGACTGCAGCTCCGCCTCCATATCCCTCAGCTTGTCCCGCAGCCTCTGGAGAGCCAATCACAGGTCGGCAAAAAAAAAAAAAGTGACTCCACCCACTTTTTCAAAATGCAGCTGGAGCATCAGGTGATTTTATGAATATGCTTACTTAACTGCACTTTTGTTCTTAAATACCGTTTTACATCATCCATTGGCAAAGATCAGTTCTAATACTCAAGAACAGAAGTACAGATGGTGGTAAAAATCCTTGGATCGTTGTTCCCGCCCCACCTCAAATAAAGGACACATCGGTTGCCTCCTCACCGAAGGAAACCAATCCCAAGATTCTTTGAACCTCAAGTTCATTCTTGGAAGGCAAGTTAAGAAGACTGCTCTTGCCAAGACCACAAGCACAATCTTTCCATTCATGGTAATGAGACACACCCATGATCTTACTAAAGAAAATTTATAAAAGACAATACTGTAGATTCCCATAAACCCGTAGAGATCAATGTAATGCATTGTCCTTTGACAGTGGCATTTACACCAGCAATTATTGTTTGTTTACATCCCTCCCCGTTCCTCACTTTAGGTCTCAGAGGGGGTCTATCCCCCTATGCAGGATTCCTCACTTTAGGTCTCAGAGGAGGTCTATCCCCCTATGCAGGATTCCTCACTTTAGGTCTCTGAGGAGGTCTATCCCCCCCATGCAGGATTCCTCACTTTAGCTCTCTGAGGAGGTCTATCCCTCCCATGCAGGAT
>JAODKF010000049.1:6990105-7008203 GCA_026779585.1 Mormyrus proboscirostris | reverse complement strand
TTCCTCACTTTAGCTCTCTGAGGAGGTCTATCCCTCCCATGCAGGATTCCTCACTTTAGCTCACTGAGGAGGTCTATCCCTCCCATGCAGGATTCCTCACTTTAGCTCTCTGAGGAGGTCTATCCCCCCCATGCAGGATTCCTCACTTTAGGTCTCTGAGGAGGTCTATCCCCCCAAGCAGCACAGTCAGAGCCCTTCTCTGTGGCCAGGGCCTCCATACCTGATTGGTGGCTTCACTTTCCTGAATTTTCGTCTGCAGCGACGGCACCTGCAGCTGCACCTTCTGCAGCTCGTCGACACACTGGCTGGCAGCGTGCTCATACTGGTTCAGCTGGGTCTGCTGCTGGTCTATCAGGGTCTGCAGCAGAGAGAGACACACACACACACACATAGATGCTATGTCTAAAGCAGCCAAACCACGTAGGCAGGTCAGGCAACACAACCCCAGGAAACGCCTTGCAGAACGCAGCCATAATAAATGGCCGTGATCCACTTCCATGGAAATTCCCACGTAGGATTCTTTTGGAGGCCTATTACTGGTACATTCTGGTTTCACGGACACACCTTTGATGCTAAGCTTGCCGGACTATTTTTGCCCATCAAACTTTCCCGGCAAACTTTCCAAAAACTTGAGCCTGCAGGTGGCGGTAAAGTCTTGCTCTTTGTGAAACCAAAGCAGCAGACGTGTCATTGGGTTAACACACCTTGGCAGTCATGACTTCACAAAGCTCACGTTTACATTTTCATAGATCACTGGACAAAATGGGATTATGGGATCTGCTGACCTCAGCATGGAGGAAGAGTTCGAGCTACTGCATATCGCAAGGTGTGGTGACGGATTGTTCTTGAGGAACTACTGGTAATAATGACTTTGCTGGGATTTTAGATCCTCTCGCTTAGCTTACTGGCATGATACTGGCAGATACTTCAAGCCAATAATAAAAATATACTAACAAATATCTGCCAACAATCAAGTGTCTATCACCATAAACATCTGCAGATTTTGGTTTCATTATGTAAAAATTTCTATTAATCTGTTCTTGTACGTCACAGATATAATAACAAGATTCACACATTGGGGTGAACCAAGCTCCAGTGGATAAAATTAGAGGCTAATTGTTCTTTTATCAACTAAAAACTTAGGAAAAGGTATCCTTAAAGTGCTTGAAGTAGAATTACAATGAAAAGCCATGTGGTCATGCATATGTTTACAATTCAGAGGAAGACTTTGGAAGTGGTGATCAAGACCACTCCATGCTGTGCTGATTGGAGTCACCGCGGAAACCGTAGTCATAGCGATCCAGAT
Source organism: Mormyrus proboscirostris (assembly GCA_026779585.1). Lineage (NCBI taxonomy): Eukaryota > Metazoa > Chordata > Actinopteri > Osteoglossiformes > Mormyridae > Mormyrus > Mormyrus proboscirostris. The sequence goes on along the minus strand of JAODKF010000049.1, from coordinate 7,006,897 downwards.
GATGCCAAGAGAGCAGCATCCTCGCGGCGGCAGCAAACTAAGATGTGAATATGGACAGAACCACACACACACACAGCTCAACTTCCTTAACCAGAAGCAAAAACATTTTATGGCCTGTAATCATGTATAATTATATATTATCATCAAGCTTAGAAAGTATAGATAAAATAAGAATCTATGTAGAAAATACTTATATTTCTAGGTGTATGGTGGCAGGCCAGGATAAGCAGTTAAATATGGAGGCTGCACAATCAGACAGACATGAAATGATGTACATCTTTCATCCTTGGCTGATTTTTATAGTCAAACAGGACGGCATTTAAATTAAAACACCCCAGCTGGCCTTTGCATACAGACTGCGATCTAGTCACACTTCCGGGTTTTTCTTCCCCCAGCGAAAGCCTTCCGAGAGGCTGCTTTCCTCCGGTACCTGCTCCTGGAATAGTGTGTACTCCATATAGACATCCTGCCAGGACTCCTCCAGCTCCTCCAGCTCCGGCCGCTCCCTCGGCCGCGGGCCCCCGTGCCGAGTCTTGGCACCGGCTTCCAGGGAGGCGGGTTTGGCCAGGACTGGAAGACGGCTGCCATGCCGGCTCGGGACGGGTCTGTACGGGCAGCGTCTGGCCGGAGCGAGGAGCGCCTCCGGGTTCTCCGGTTCGGACTCCTCTTTCGGATCTCCCTTCCGCTCCCCACCGGGGGTCCGACCCACATCGACAATGACATCCAGGGACTCCACGGAGGAATTCTGGCTCAGCCCTCCCTCCTCTGGCGTCGTGTGTCCGCCCGACGCCGTGCCCACAGGCTCTTCCCCACACCTGCTTGCCAGCCCGCAGGAAACGCTGCGGCCGGCCCGCCTGGGCACCCGGCAGACGGCCTCGTAGTCCGAGTCGGCCACGCGTAAGGCGGCGCATCCTCTGCACTTCCGGGGCGGCTGGCCTGCAGTCTCGGCCGTCCCGCAGCGACGTTGGACCAACTCCACCCCCTTCATCCCTTGCCTGGCCCAGGACTCGAACCCGGAATTAGCCAGGTCCTCTTGGAGCAGGGCGGCGTAGATGAGCTGGGCCTCTCCCACTGTTCCTTCCACCTCCTCCACCACGCCACCGTTGCTCCTGCGGTACAGCGCGCTGACGTGCTGCCTCAGCCGCTCCCGTTCCTCCAGCAGCCGCTGCAGCCGCTCCACGGAGAGGGCCTCCACCCGGACGATCACCATGTCAAAGCGGTACATGCGCTCCAGCACGAAGGCGCACTTGCTGCAGGCGAACTCGCCACGGCCGTCGCGGCACAGCCCCCGGCCCAGGGCATGCGACAGCAGCAGCTGCAGGTTTGGCCGCGACCCTGGGTGGAAGATCCAACGCCGCTGGTTCCCGCAGAGGTCGCCGCTGCAGATCCTGCACTGCTCCTTCATCCCTGATCTTTACCTCTTCCTCGCTCGATTCAAGAATTAAAAATAATGCAGCAAATGTTCATAGAAGTGGCAGGTTTATCTGGAATCGCTGGATCAGATTCATACTCACTACCAGCTGAATTTGATCACATTTTAGTCCGTTTTAAATTCTTCCAGCAAAGTTTACAGTAAAAAAAAAAAAAAATCAAGTTTCCAAGTCATTCATCATTATGCAGATGTTCCAGTTCAACACAGAGGTATAACATGCCAAAATTAGACCAAATAAATACCAAGATGACAGCAAAACAAAAAAATCTAGAGTAATGCTGCTTCTTTAAGACCTTAGCTGCAGGCTCTCTGAATTAATACTGTTAATTACCATCACAAACCTAAAAAAAAAAAAAAAATACAGTGAAAGGCTGAATAGAAATTTACATAAAGACATTAACGTTTGTTTTAAAGATGAGCGTAAAATTAAGCATAGCCAAGTATTTGTTGAGTCAGATGCGTGCATATAAAGCAGGACTGAATCCCCCTTTAATCATTCTTCCCTGATGAGGCGATTTACTGGATGCGATCCATGCATTTCGGTAATGGAAATCCTGATGCATCAGCTTAAGTTCTCAATTGTGCGACCCCGGCTTCCTGGTAATACATATCAGCTTTTTCTCATCCTTCGTTTACAAAAAAAATCCGACTCTTTTCACTCTTAGATCACTTTTTATGTCGCTGTCGCGTTAAGCTCGAACGGCAAGAGCTGCGCATTAATCGGCAAAGTAAATCTTCAATCGGACGCAGGCGAGCGGCTCGCTCACGCGGCATCTGACGGACAGGTGGCAGTTCCAGATGTTTCCGATATTCTGAACCGCTGTCTTGCCACAAGTATTGTCCTTTAAATCTTCAGACTCGGAAGAGCGATGCTCTCCTGTGGTCTCCAAGGTACTTCAAGCAATGAACGCGGTAACGATGTGGCAAGCAAACTGCACATTTGGAATGCACCATTACAGCAGTAGGGGTGCTCTGCTCGCCGACTTCTCTAAAACGATCTCGAAAATACATTTGCGTGCCACTACTAGCTGAATATCAAAACACCCTAAAATTAAACGCACTCTGATACACAAATAACGCGCACAGCAAACCCGCGTAAACAAATACGACAAAAAACACCCACATCCGCGGTCCCCCGACGCTGCTAGTTGATTCCACCCAGCAGCACAGCTTGTACTCTTACTGGCAGGTGAAATGTTCAATTGAGTTATTGAGGCCAGACCGAGCCTCTGTTTAAAACTGAATGAATTTAAAATCACTAGCTTTCAAAGATACGCGCTGTGTGTTTCATATTCTCCAGAATATTTTAAATAAAACATACCATACAAAATACAGAACTGCTCACTCATAGCCCTTTACTCGTTACAAACAACCATATTGAATTGTTACAAAGAATCTTAGTTTTATGATAAACACATGCATCTTACTAACTTCAATTGTTCATGTAAAGCATGAATATTCAAATAAACACAAGCAGCAACATTATACTTGTTTTCAGATTCTCAATGCGAGTCATTTCTTTGAATTGTTGGTTTGTTTCATTATTATTCATAGCTTATATCAACTGCAGATATCAGAAAGCTCATGAAATTCAGCTTCTTGGTCATTATAGGGCAGAAAAGTGTTAAACACATGGTAATAAATGTGTCTGTTTTCTGAGCATAAACACAATTATGTTGTAAATAGTCATTCATCCAGCCATCTGCCCATAATTCATAACTGCTTATCCAGTGTAAGGTTGCAGTTAGCAGTGAACCTGCACTAGGATGCCTGAATACAAAACCAGTCGTTCATGAAGTATCTATCACTGAAATAGAAATCAAACTTGTCTATTCTGAGAAAAGAGTTATTCAAGCAAACTGCAAGTAACAGCCAAAGGCTCTCAAAGTTACAGTCCCTGAAAGGTCACAGGGACACAAATAAGGGCAGGAGCAGAGCACGGGGAAAAATAACCATGGCAACAAAGACGCATTAAAGCGGTGGGTGAGGGACAGAGGAGCCATCTCAGCACTTAACAAGCGAGAACAAAGGAAAGCTCATTAATTCAATTGTGCTGTGGTATACACAACTCACTGGCAGGGGCGCCGCTAGCAATTTTGGGCCCTATGACAAAATACAGTATGAGGTTGGGCCCCCCTACCACACCCATTCCGCTCAAAACAGGCGTGGGCCCTTAGAATTGTCCCAACTTTCCCCCCTTAGCGGCGCCCCTGCTCACTGGTAGTATATTACTTTTGGTAGATTGGCCTTGAACGCCATGGCTTGGTGGCAACATTTACGAGGCTCAGAATGTGAAATATATTAGGGCCTCCATGGTCATAATGTGTGTGTGTGTGTGTGTGTATATATGTATATAAATCCTGGGGCACATAGATTCAGAGCAGCCTGCACTCTGACCTTTTCAGAGAAGTCACGGCTAAACCTACCCTGACTTCCACTCTCTGACCATGAGGTGGCCTACTTGTTTACACTGATTAAGTGTGCTGAGATTTCATTGTTTTTCCAAAGTTATGGGTGATTTATAAGACCCCTGTGTGCTCTGTCGAAATATTTCACTCGCAGCCGTTTGAGAGGGGCCACGTGAGAAAAGGCCCGTCCTGCAGTAATGGGGGCCACAATTAAAAACCCATTCATTCTAATCAGTGTGGATGATAAATAAATGCACAGCACTGTTTGTTTTTCCATCCTCCAAAGAGGCCAGAAATGGCAAGATTCAGTCACCAAGGGGACAGACAAATTGGACAGGGAGTTGGATTTTCCACCCTCAACCTTTGTGCTTTAGCGTAAAATAAACAGCTTAATGCCAAGTTAATGTGGCTTTCAGTGCTTTTATTTCTTAATGCAATTAAATTTAATCGCATCAGTTTGACACCCACTGAAACCGCAGCTGTTACAGCGAGCAGGACTCATTTGAACTAAAAGGTTAAGCCTTCAAGCAGGTATGTGGCATTTTCTGTATGATTTATTGTGGAAGAGATGAGAGATTTACTACTAGCCAGTGCTGCCCTATAATTAAACAGCCCTGCATGACTGCTGGAAAGCCAATAGGAACAGAAAGTATTGAGGTGCATCAGGTGGGAGGTCTCCATTCAAGTACCCGTGAGCAAATACTGTTGGCAAGATTTGTTATATAGTTTTAAGACTTTATTGATAACCCATGTTGAGCCACTGACTAACCCTCATCTCTGACCTAGTACTGTAATAAGCCTGTAAGGTCAGCAACATTTGATCCATCTATATTCAGAGCTCTGTCAAAATACAACCCAGTTACAAACAGACACACATATGAAAGGATCCCAAAATACAACCCAGTTACAAAGACACACATATGAAAGGATTCCAAGGCACAAACAGCTATAAGATCAATGTAGCACTGAGGATGGCGTTTAACGGTCAACTTCCGGTTGCCATGACAGTGTTTAGTTACATTCATGATAGAGTGAAAATTAAACTCAGCTGAATGTCAATAATCTTCCAAGAATAAGGAACAGATCGAGACCAGTCACAAATGTTGCTTAAAAGGATTAATCCTCTTTGCTTTAAAAAAATGAAATAAATAATGATGGGGGGGGGGGGAAATCACAACGAATAGTCAGCTAATTTTCTGTGTGGAGTTGGCCCCCGACCCTGGGTTGCTCCCTGCGTTGCGGAATGGGATATGCAGTTACAGATAGCCAACACAAATTACACAAATGCTCATGATTGGTAATCTGGACAAAATAGAACTAATACCTAAAGACTTCGACATTTATCCAGTCATATAATGTCTTTTTGTCTGCACAGTAAAAACACCTTAAATGGTAAATGGACTGCATTTATATAGCGCTTTTCTACTTCTACAAGTACTCAAAGCGCTTTACAATTCATGCCTCACATTCACCCATCGGTGGCAGAGGCTGCCATGCAAGGCGCCTCTAGGGATAGGGGTTCAGTATCTTGCTCAAGGACACTTTGATGGGGTCAGGAGGAATCAGGGCTCGAACCCGCAACCCTCTGGTTACCGAACGATAGCACTACCTCCTGCGCCACCATCTTCCCCATTTAAGACCACGTAATTCTGACTTTGGCGGGTTATGCTCTCTCTCTTGGTTGGGTGTGGAGACTTGCAGCCGAAAAGTCGCGTGTGAAATCTGAATCACATGAAACAGTTGCATCACTGTCCTGGACTCATTTGCAAGAGAAAAGCAAGAAATGAAAACATCGACTTAAGAGACAGCCGCCTCGGAAAGACACGTGTGGCCTGAACGCATGAAAAGCAAAGCCGGGAATGCGAGCGCACCTGAAGAGAAATATACCTTTTTTATAAAAAATAGGAAAGGCGTTCAAACTAGCATTTGCAGACTGGACCGAACATTCAGGAACTGAGAAATCTGGTCTGTATTAGATGTGATATCATGTATTTAGAGTGACCGGGGAGCAAGAAATTGCAATTACGCTTCTGATCCATGAACGTCATGCTTATGCAGTGTCAAATATTTCCACCGCAAGTCGTGTTTTAGTAAATGTGATCTATTTTTTCATCACCAAAGTGTCATGTAATTAGTTTTAAATGATGGATTTTCAGATTATATATCCTCCACAGCACAAAATCACTTAATTTCCCAAAAATAAACATAGAAAACATTATAAATTATATATTGTAGGCCCATTTGTAACGATAGTAGTCCACTGATAACATATTACTACAATATGTCAGTGTTGTTACATGACCATACAGAGCAATTTGTATTTATTTATTGTGCTGAACATAAATGATGTGTCTCTCAGCATGTTGGAATAAGCAGACAGAATAATGTTCTGATGGCTCCAACCTCTCTGACAGGAGACACTCACGCCCTTCGCTTCCACAAGTCACCACAAGGTGGCACAGTCTGATCACGAGTGCAAGCACAGCTGCCTGGCTAGCCGCCCGATCCCTGTCGGAGAGCATACCTGCATTTCCTGCTGAATGCGCAGCTTTTCCCGGGCCAGCTCGTCCTGGAAGAACTGTAAGGAATGGGATATCAAGAGAGGATTTACTGAGCATGCAATGTTGCCGTAACCAGGCAACCAAGCACCTATGACAGTGACAGGAGAGAGAGAGAGTTGAATGTTCGGGAGAACATTTTAAAATAAATTTGTGGAAGCACTTCTTTATACAACGTGTAGTTAGAGTATGGAATAGTCTTCTTGATAGTGTAGCAGAAGCTAAAACCCTGGGTTTTAGCTAGATAAGATTTTAACAACTCTGAGCTATTAGTTAAGTTCTCCCCAAACAAGCTTGATGGACCGAATGGCCTCCTCTCGTTTGTAAATTTCTAATGTTCTTATGACAATTCTGAGTAGTGACAGTCTGCAGAAGTACCACACAGTCCACCCCTCTTTCTTAATATGTTCATGTACCTTTAAATGTGCTTGGAGAATTATACACATTTAATGCAAATTATAATGTTCATTGCTACAGTAAAATCTGGAAATATGAATGCATTTTTTAATGCATTCCACTTTACATAAACCTGAAACCCAAAATGAACGAACCAAACACCTAAGTGTGGAGACAGACGGACGGCCAGTCAGATGCTCTGAGCTGACAGTGCGTCTGGAAGAAGCAGAAATGGATGAGGGTGAAGCAGAAATGGATGAGGGTGAAGCAGAAATGGACGAGGGTGAAGCCATCAGTGGAGTGTGACCCCACCCCTCTGCTCTGGCAGTATATTGGCCGCATGTCAGGACCATGCCCCCGCAACCCCAACACAAATATCTCTGAAGGACATCCCAGCAAGGATTAGGGCCTCAACTGGACATGCGTGCTTGTCTGTTTATAGCACCTGGAAACTATGGTATGTCCAGAATGCCTGAGAGCTATGGAGATATACTGCATGAACCTGGTCTTGAGGTTTCAACAGTAAGAAGTAAACAGACACCCCCTTACAGGCCATTCAAAAAAGCTGCAAAGATTCAGAATGAGCGTGAAAGGTGACAAACTTGCAGCGGTTTTGACCTTTCAGCGGCTTTGATGTTAGCAGACAAAACAACCTATACAATACGAAATTTGACCCACATATTCAGAATTTTAACATTTGCTGATGAGCTTCACATTAACCATCCTTTGCTCAGTGAACAATATCACCTCATCCCATCCCCCAGAAGTCAAGACCTTGGCCGCAAGGGCAGTCCCGCAAACACCCAGCCCTCACATGCTCAGGCTATGAGCCATTTTCCCACCTGTTTACACAGCAGAGATGCTGCCAAGGTGATTCAGCTTAAGGGTACAGCTATAGCATTCCACCCGTTGCCGTGACGTCATTGATAGGATGTTTGAGAATCGCACGTAGGTTTGCTGCAAGGACACCCAATCATGACTAGCGTAGCTGTTCAGAAGCGGGTGCAGAAGGACCGCGGCCGCGCTCACCTTGGCGTCCTGCTCCTTCTGCCGCAGTGAGCTGGAGAGCTCCTGCACCCGTTCCTCCAGGTCCGCCACCGTACCGCGCAAGAGCGCCCCTTCGTCCGTCAGCTCGCCGGTCCGCTCCTCGTTGTCGTGCAGGGCCGCGCTCATCTCAGCCGCCGTACTGCGGACATGGAGGAGGGATCGGCTTGGATCTACTTCAGCTATCGATGCTTTAACGAAACGCTTCTGCTTCTTAATGACGGGACGGACGCCATGTGTGAATTTCATGAGCAAACTATGGGCCGCATTTTGTGCCTTGGAATGAGAGACCTGCAACTTATGTCTCTGAATTTCACTCATTCCGCTCACGTTACCATCTACCAGGCTGATTCTATTCAAAGGTTATTGTTTACAACTGTAGGTCAGTGCTATGGAGAAGATTGTTCATGAAATTAATATTTTTAGGCGGGTGGATTATACCATTCATAACCAGGTGCTTGGTGGTTTTACCTGTGGCTGGCAGCCAAAGGATGGGATATCCCCTGTGTCTTCTTCATGATGGTCTCCTTGACTATCTTCTCCAGGGCTGGGTCCCAGTGTGACCCAGATTCCATTACCGCAGTCATCTTTGCCATTTCGCCATGAGCCAGTTTGGCCTCCTAAGGCAGCATTAGATATCCTGCTATTGGCCAGTCCTCCAGCATTAGAGCATCATCATTGGCTGGGGTGGCCAATCACGTGACACAAACAGGAATGTACAAATTGCTCGTACCGTTACATCCTGGAGGAGCTGGATCTTGGTCTCCAGGATCTCCTGCATGCGGTCCATCTCCTGCTGCCTCTCCTCACAGCGACGCTGCATCTCTGCCTCATTGTGATTGGTCAGACTTTCTGCTTTTATCCTATTAGGACAGAGAGACAAGATGATGGCCTGGTGTCAAGCCACGCCCACTTAGGGGTCAAATTCAAGCTGTAAAAAAGTCATGATCATGTGTTATGTAACAGTGGTTTGAGGCTGATATTCCATACTTAAATTGGGGATATGAGTGAATATGGTGTAATGAATGGGATACAATGCATCATATATAGTTCTGCACGCACATCTTATCAGACCCAATGTCCTTTAATGGACTGAACTGAAGTGGTACTCCGACAGGCTGACTGACACCCCCCTCCCTCACCACCTTCCTGCCCCCCGCAATACAGACTGCCTTGGATCTGTGGTACTAGACCCCCTAGAATTAACTCACAGTCCCAGCCCACCTCCATGCATTGTTGGGTACAAGGCAGATGAAGTCATTGAGGCTCACAGAGCTACATCATCTCCAGCTGACATCCTATACCAGACAGATTTAAGTATTACCGCATCTATAGCTGTAACTACTTATAGCCATAGAACTGTGTGTTAAAACTACTTGTACTAGTTAAAATAAAAAGGGCCCATAATCACTGTATCTACGACGGTGGGTTGAACTTCTTAAAACAGGACAGGACTTCCCCCAGACTCCATTTTATTTGGTTCTATAATAAATAAATCCAGCCAGGACTGAAATAAGAAAAATATATAAGGATGTATAGAGTCTGTGCCCTTGGGGAGAATCCAGGAGGTGATGATTGTGGACCAGGTTGTCTGTCAGATGGGTCACTCAGCAGACCCGCTTAGGTCCGACTCATGAGGGCCGGGATCAGTCGTCACTTTTCCAGTGACCCAATTCCGGCAAGATTTGATTAATATAGAACCAGTCTGGACCAGAGGCTCCTTAGTTCCCATTTCGGGCAGCCTGGGAACTAACCTATCCGGCCTTGTGACCCCGCCCCCGGACCTCGGCTGCCGCATAGCTGAGGGCCGGGACAAGCCCCCTTTAGCTCAGCAGCTGTTTCTTGCCGCTCTACGGTTTCTAAACAGACCCGGAGCCAGACTCGTTAAGCGCACCCAGAGCCAGCCAAACTGGGATGGCCTGGGTTATAAATGTGGTCACAAGGACTCCAGTCGGCCATGACATCACAGGCCCGTGAGGACTGGCATGTTTCAGAGATCCCAACCCCATGTCATTGTGTTTGATTGAGGCAGCCTGACAGTGTCAGAGGGGCGGCACTCTGGATGCGTGGATTTCTCTCATCAAATCATCCCTGGTGAGGGAAAGAATGGCAGCCCATCCGGGAATGACCCCCTCCGGCACCCTGTGTGTCCCGACTCAGGCATGCCGCCATCTGGGATGAGGTTATGGAAAAGAGCCAAAGGGCTATTTAAACATGAATATTCTTGGAAGTAACACAGTGAGGGATGAGAGGAGATCCAGCGTGACAGCAGACTGCAGCAGCAGTTGGTGTCTTGAGATCCTTGCAGAGAGGCAGGTTCAGTCTGATGGACACCGGAGCTGTGGTATCAAAGAACTTAAGAGCATAAGAAATTTACAAACGAGAGGAGGCCAATTGGCCCATCAAGCTCGTTTGGAGAGAACTTAAATAATAGGCTGCACATGTATTGTGAGTTGTCACCACAAGGCTTTAGATTCAAATCCCAAATTGAGAAGTTCTGTCATACCCTTGAGAGAGACACCAAATCGCGCCAATAAATATCCAAGGTAACCAGGGTGGAAAGGTCAGGATTCTTTGAGGGAGTGGCGTACTGAACACGGACAGCTGTGTTCTCTATGCACCATAACCCGAAGATCCCGCAGATCACCGGTTGAAAGTGTTTTCCTCTGAGAGCTTGCCAGGGTTTCAAATGCTGACAATGAGTCCCCCCCCCCCTCCCAGGAGCTGTTCCATAGGACAGGAGGGCTGGGACTCTCAGAATCAGGCTGGCAGGAATCCATACCAATTACCGGCCGACGTGAACCGTCACGCTACCAACTTACAGTAATGCCGTTAATAACACTCAATTTACCAGAACTGCTGAGCTTCAACTGAAGGAACTGCATGAGCACTCAGGGCCAGATAAAGATGCTTAACCAGCGACTGGATCTGCAGGGACACCAGCAGTGATTATCGGGTGAACCCTGCTAAATTTACCCCCCCGAAGGACACATTTCACTGTCTGCCAAACCAGTGCCAGATATTCAATCAAACACCAACAGCTCATTTCCCCTGAAAATATGACCCTGACTGACTTGTAAATGGATTGAACTCACAAAGCCTTGTCGAGATTTTGCTGTTTCTCCTGTAGCTCTCGTTTAAGGCTCTCCACTTCCACTTTTAGCTCGATGTTCTGGAATTGAGAGAGAGAGAGAGAGAGAGAGAGAGAGAGAGAGAGAGGGGAGTATTAGTTAATTTAAGGGTGGTTGAACACTCCATTGTTCTACTGAAGGCACAGGGTTTTATAAAACCATGTGGTATTTAGAGGATTTGCTGCATTTTATGATTAATGAGTTACTCCAGTTTTGTTTAGAAGTGAGAATATTATTTAAAAGAACGATTCCCTGGACATACTATTATGGGACAAAAGAGACAATGCATGATTAATATTTACAAAAAAAAAATTTAAAAAAACACAATCCATCAAGTTACAGTACAAAAAAAAAAAACATACTAGTGCATAACTTCCCAAGAAAGTGTTAAATTCTAAATATACATTCAAGAAATGCTGAAGAATATGCATATCTAAGTTTTAAGTTTCCTGTTTTGTCAGGGAATGTTTTTTGTTGCTTTTATACAATAGATGGAAGAAAGATGTTATTTACAGTAAATATATTCTGTCCTGCTAGCAGTAGCAATAATATACATGTAGGATGAGCAGAGTGGGCCTCTGTGACCCCCCTTCCCCCCAGATTAATCTGGACGTGGGGGCACTGGTGTCACATAAAACCAACACAGTGTCTATTTCACTCAAGTCATCACTTTTATATTTAGACAGCAGGAACATGGTGGGCGGGGGGGACTGTGTCTAGTTGTTTACCTGTGGAAGCAGACATTTCATGGATGGGGGGCACCTATTATGCCCAGAGCTTTAGTATTCCTAACTGACCGAGCTCTCAGACAGCTGTGTGTGTCCCTCGAAGGGAAACGTTTTTTTTTTATTATTTATTCTAAAGACGGTGTGGAGACTAATGTCCCCGCCGAGAGCCGGCAAACTTTCGGACAACGTCCCATCGAAAGGGTCTCTCTTACAGCCAAGTGTTCTCCGTCATGGATTTTTTTTACCCATTTATGAGAAATTAAATACGGGCTCAGAATCTAGTTACAGCTGAGGTGCGGAATTTGCATTACTTTCCACCTCGGTGACACACGACAATGACAAACCCAAGTCTTTATCACGTAGGCTTGGGGGAATTTCAAAGATCCATCCGGTGCTCGTCGCCTGATGTCTGTGGAACTTCAGGAACTGCTGTGCTAAACACCGACACATTTTCGGTGGTGAACCCCTAACCCGTGTCCTAAGCAAACCTAAAAATAAAGCAAGTACAGACAGTACCCAGTACACAACTGACCCCACCCCCCCAAATGACCCAGCAACAGAGACTTATTTCACACTCTAGCACTGGATGTGGGGGGGGGGGGACATCCACATTGGCTCAGGTCAGGAGAAACAACACAGAGAAAATGCATTTCCAGATAAATTTTCATTACAGGGTGCTACACGCCGTGGGTTTTTAAAGACAGACACAAGTTCTGTGAAATAACCTTTGCATCTATCTCAGTGTTCACAGGAACACTAACACAAGTTAATCCAGCTAGTACATATTAAAAAAGTTATAACTGAAATTACTGATGGTTATGTTTGCAGAATCATTTTGTCTTTTGCAAAGTTTTAGCCAGCAGTACCAAAAAGAGGTGGACTTTAAGAACATTTTAAAGATTAAATTTTAAAAGATTTTTCTTTTCTCTAATTAATATCTTCTTGTGAAAAATTAAAGTTCTATCTGGGCTTTGATATATTGGATTATTTCTGAGATATGATGAAACTCTACATAGGCCTACATAAATTATTTTATGCTACTCCCTGTCTAAATATCAGATGAAATTGCTCTTCAACACATTTTAATACAGTAACCCTGTATCACAGAGAGCTGAACCCAATAAAGTAAAAATAGCAGGCATCATCGCTGCTGGCGATCAGGAGGGTGCAGATAAGGCACCTGCTTTAATGAGACGCCGTAAAACAGCTGTAAGCACTGCGATCTGTCCGGCTCCTCGCCAGCCAGATTTACGTCTCCAAAGCTGATCCATCAATCATCCAGCTGGGATGGAGAGATCGTGCTCTGTGCAGATGGGCAGGGACAATCTGCCGTGCATCATGCGTACAGATCACCGGATAGCAGCCAAAACGTCACTATCACCAGCAAGTAAAAACTTGGACTGATTTGACTTTTAGCAGGGACAGTGCATCTTCTTCCGAAATATCTTGAATAAAAATCTTAGTTAAGGTTATGGGATTAATGTACCATATAAGAAACGTGAAACCCAGCAATTCAGTCTAATGAAGCAGCAGAATGAAGCAGTACAGTACAGAAACAGACAAGAGCGATCACAGCACATACAACTTGCTAAATTCAGTATATCAAGTTTATTTTTATTTAAAATGTTAACATCTCCAGCTATTGTCCGTTGGAGGCATGAATTTAATCGTTCGCAAAGATGGCGGGAGCCTCACCGAAATAAAACACACTTATCTCTTATTGATCCATCCCTCTAGCAAGTCAGACATTACCTATATACCTATTTATTTCATATTATTTAGGGCTATTATCGTGCCATTTGGGGTTTAAAAATCTTGTGTCGTTCTCCTAAAAATCAAATAGCACCAGCACAACATGAAATTTGTCCACGTGTTCCAAAAGTAAAAAAGACACTTTGAACCAAGCAAAAAATATTTTGTCAGTAAATCCAGGCCATCGATTAAGGTGGAGTGTCTTCAGCAAATAAAAGACTTTTGACCGTTTAGATCAGACCTTATACTAAACTGGAATATCTCCAGCAAAAGTACACCGAACACTTAATGAAAGATCCTCTACTACGAACTTGATTTCCCATTTAATTTGATGTAAATATTTACAATTTAATATGAATGTGCACTAAAATGCACTGGTGCAACAAGGAATATAAAAATAAAACATCCAGTCAAAAATCAAGCCGACCAGCTTGACTCAAACAGTGTTAAATGGTCATCGAAACATAGTTTGTGCTTTTTTTACGTATATTAAGAAATATTCACTCATTGACTTTGTCCTGCTGTTTTCCTGTACCACCTAAGTTTGCAGTCCACCAAGATCTTAACAGGATGTGTTGTCAAAAATATGCCTGAACATGTCTTGTCTGTTTTATGTTAAATGTATAAATGTACCTATGTTGCATTAGTTGTCACTGTGATGCGTTGTCATGCTAAACCCTGTATTGTATAATAATAAAAACAAACACACACAGGTACATCCTGCCTTCATCCTCCTCACGCCACCTGGACCCCACACATCTGCCACTAACTCACCCGCCTGTAGACGTCCTCGCCACTCTCCTCGTGCTTCTGCTGCACATGTTCTTCCAGGAAGTAGATGCGGAGCTTCAGGCTGAAGTTCTCCTTCTTCAGGTCATTAAGGTGCTGTGACAGGGTACGGTAACCGTTAGACATCGTAGGTCCATCGGCAGTGGGGGTGACACCGCCGCCCGGGATCCTATAGCATAGCCCCGCGAAAGCGAACGAAAAAAACAAAAAACAACACTAAAGCACCGCAACGATACGCTAACGACGCTATGCTAACACAGCTAGGCTAAAGAAGCTCCCCGACACGGGGCTGAAGTCATCGCAGACGCACGCATGGCTCTACCCGGGCACGCGTGGCGGAGAGGCCTGGGGGGGGCCCTCCTGGGTCAGAGCTCTGCCTCTGCAGTCTCCATGGTTTGCTTTGGGCCTGGGGAGGGAGGCCACGGCGCTTTTCTCATTTGGGAGAGGTATCCGTGGAATCCCTGACCAGCGGGACAAAAAGCACGGGGGGGGGCATGTAAGGCGATCACACCCCTGGGCCGGGGGGGAGGTGGCGGGGGTGTTGTGTGCTCAGAGCTACCGAGAGGTCACTGCAAGCAAGAACCTGCTTGGAACCACCTCTCTCTCTCTCTCTCTCTCTCTCTCTCTCTCTCCTGATCTATCCTTCTCTCTTTTCCATCAGTCTCTTCCCTTCCAAGAGCCCAGAATCACAGACACCACTTGCTAAACTTTTCTGTCCAGGAAAGGTGCAAGTGGGAGAGACTCCTCTACAGGATCTACAGTGTGTCATGTCCCTCGAACACACACACCCCTTCCTCCAAGAACACATCCATGGTGCAGTAGGACCCATCGGCGATCATCCCCACTAGGCCAAAGTCACTAGACAAAATCAGTCGAATTTCATTTCATCGTATTTAAGCAGGACCCACATTCATCCACAGCATTTTTCAAGGTAAATGTATTTATCGGGAGGGAAGACTCACAGCGCAGACACCAATACGCTAAGCGGTATATTAATGTCGGTTAATGTCCGGAATGAGTGTAGTTAAGGTTTTGGAAGAAAGCTCTCAGTAATTTAACCAAGCAGAATAAAAAACAAAAGCGCCACAAATAAGGATAAAATAGCACCAAGAATAGAACAAGTAGCACGGATTTCCGCCATTAGTGCAGGCAATATTAGAAACAGAGCTAAACTAGACCTTCTGTGCAGTTTGCTAGAAGTACCTTACAGCCCCGGTCTGGATGTACACTAGGAAAACACTAGGGGGCAGTGAGGGGATCAGCATGTCAAGCCTCTGCACCTGTCATTGGATCATCGAGCCCTTGAGGAGCCAAAATGTTGCAGAGGTGCCGGAAAATAATTGACCGTGCTCTCCAACCCCAAGCTTTGCTCTCACCTGTGTGCGTGTTTGAAAGGAGATAGTGTGTGTGAAAAGTACAGAATCCCAACGCACTGGCACTTCTGCAAATGGCGAATAAAGCATTATTTAATTTAAAGAAAGTGTAGCCATGTACAACTCAAAATAGGGGCCATAAACCCTAAAGCTGTTAGGAGAAACTAGATGGGACACTGGCCAGGACATTTGAGTGTACAAACAGGGCTGGTTGTGCACTAAGGAGACGGAAGAAAGACGACCAGGCGGCTCCCCCCCCCCCCATTTTCCCTTAGTGGACCAGGCGGCTATCTTTAGCCAGGCTTTCTGGCCTGGGCCCCAGGGACTGTGAATCTGAAGTCGTTACATTGCCGAAAGATGCGAGGCGAGCAACAGTATGTAGATCAATGTGGATCTTCGTTTGCCTCCAGCATCATAAAAGCATTGTTTACATTCTGTGACCGCTGGGGACTTAATGAACCAGTCTGATGGTTTATTTTCCCAATGCATGTAGGAGGGGTCAGTCCTCGTGGCTACATACATAAGCAGCTGCTGAACGTCCATGGCTATCAGCGACACTCTGATAATTGTGCCGGCATTGATTGTCCCCCAACTGAGGGCTTTATGAAGCAGCACTGAACATCGATGCCAAGCGTTACTCTTCATCGCCTCCCGATTCTGCGCTGCTCTCGTCTCTGTATCAGTAGAAGCTCTTCACAATGGTGGGTGTAACTCCTGTGGTGAATCTTTGGTCTGGGACGCTCGGTTTAGAAGACAACAGCGAGGGTAATGTTTCCCAAGAGGCCTTCAGCTCTGCCGCAGCAGCTGAGCCCTGAACTAAGTGTTACTGCGCAGCTGAGGCCGCGGGCGTCTCCCCAGACGGACTGCTGACTGAGGTTTAGTCAGCTTGGCCACCTGAGGTTTGAGTCAAGCAGCCAGGCTCTGCGGCAAATCCTCAAAAAGCCTGCGAGTCCCCAGACTCATAAAAAAAGAAATCACTCTGATGCAGACTGCCCATGCTTCCAATGAAACACACTTTATCACTCTGATGCAGACTGCCCATGCTTCCAATGAAACACACTTTATCACTCTGATGCAGACTGGCCATGCTTACAATGAAACACACTTTATCACTCTGATGCAGACTGGCCATGCTTACAATGAAACACACTTTATCACTCTGATGCAGACTGGCCATGCTT
>JAODKF010000049.1:6967918-6980127 GCA_026779585.1 Mormyrus proboscirostris | reverse complement strand
GGCCCAAACATTTTTAGGGCCCTAAGCGAAATTTGATTAACCTAGTTGTCATTTGTCATCTTCCTTCCCACTCTGTCATGCTGATCAGATGGGGGGCCCCCTGGTGGCCACTGGGCCTCACTACCCCTCAGTTCGCCTTGGGCCAGCCCTGGGTCACTGTGTCCCAGAGCCCGAACCCTGCCACACAGAGCTACCAAACATACTGTGGAGTTTGCTGATCCCGTCCAGACCTCTATGTGACAAAACCACATCATTGTGGTCATGTGTCGAGCTTTCAAATAAGTAAGCGTGCGAAAACCACAGGGGCCACGTACCTGCTCAAAATCCCTGAGGGTGTGAGATTGCAGTGGGGGGCCCTTCTCCGTCTCGTCGCTCGAGAAATCTGCAAAACAAAATCATCGTGATGCCGATTTGACAGAATTATGATGAACATCAGTATTAGGGAAAAAAATGACAGAGCGGCGTTAGTGGTTATAGTAGTTAAAGACTGCTAAGACTGTAATTTAGAACAGCATGCAAAGTAAAGGGGCTCGGAATAAGTGAAGGACCAATGACGAGCTCAAATCTTAGGATGTACCTGCTGTTGTACCTTTGGGATTGATTCATAACCTTAACCGCTTTCATGAAATATCAAACACAAAACCGTAAAGGTGATGATACACAGGGCAAATTCTTGAGTAACGTTGCCAGACAATTGCTTTCCGATCTCGTTCAGGCACTTTCTCATTAACATTGGGCAACACATGTCTGTCTGAAAAACTTTAAAATCAGCAGTGGACGACATTTAATGATTATCCAGATGAGCTCCCTTTGTCTCACCTGGATGGCAATTGCCTGGCGACATCATCACCTTATGACAAATACAATGTAAAAATATCAGCTAACCCTGCTGACAATGTTTCATTTTAGGAATGTTTACAAAATGTGACAATTAAGGAATCCATATATTCAAGGTATTCAGTCTTCCTGATGTTCCCAGAACATTATCACACGAATACAATCACTACTATAACTAAGAATAATAATATAAAAGCAAATGAAAGGTGTGGGATAGAACAGCGGGTAACTGTCACTTTACCCCTCCAGGGTCATGGGTTTGAGGCTGGATGGTATATTGGCAGTGTACACATATAGCACTTTTATGAAATATTGTTTTATTATTAAACAAATTTCAACATTAATTGTGTTAAAATTGTTTTCAGGTCATGATGTTATGGTACTGATGTTTGACTGAACCTTTGTTAAAATGTAACTGGTGGAAATAACATTCCATCAATGTTACAGTAGGAACATCCTGGGCCAATTTTGAGAAGACCTTCACAAAACGTTGGCTAAAGTACTGGGGTTGCTTCCTGTTAAATAGGAAGTGCAAAAACGTTTATCCAGTTCAGGGTTACAGAGAGGCTGGAGCTTATCTTAGAAAGCGCAGGAGACAAGGCAGGGGAGCACCCTGGGTGGAATGTCAGCTGGCTAAACAAAATAATGGAGATAATTATTATTACTACTGAACTCTCACGTACGGAGCAGGTAACGCAGTAATTAAACGAACAGGACAGGTCTCTCCACACTGCTGCTGGAAACATCCAGCTGGATAAATATTTAAAATGTGGCCCAACGAACATTAGCCTAAACGGCAGTGTCAGCAAAGCAAACACGTAGGTAATAGAAACATTAATAATAATTAAAAGCACCACGGGACTTCAGATAAGCTGGGCAGAGCGGCAGAGGTTGTCGAGAGGTGCTGATTATAGTGAGTGTCAGACCGTCCGCGTGAGCCGCGGCCGCGTATTGATCAGGGAGTTTTATTACCACATCGTAGGACCTATGAGCTGTTACACCTCAGCATGGATCCGCACGCAAATCACCCCCTTCTCTGGGAGGGAGGGAGAAAAGAGGTGCTGGGGCTGCCTGGGGCCAAATGGCAGACGTCCCCCTCCCTCCCGAGTCCGCATGCCAGGAAAAAACCTCAGCGAGATAAAATGACGGAGCCGATTTTTTTAATATTATTTTTTCGGAGGCAGTCCCAGAAGACGCAATCATAGCTGCACTGGCAGCGATTAAATATCTCGCAGCTCTTAAACTGTACACCAAAAGCTCGTTAAACGTGATTAAAAACAGCAATGTGTGATCATGACCGCCAACACAGAGGTGACACGGAGGGTACGCAGACTGATTAGTATATGGTCCAGGCGTCCCTAAACATGGAGCGGATGTCTCCTGGAATTTATGCCCTTGGGGAAAAATGGATTTGGGGACTTCTGAGCAGGGATAGCGTTTGATTTCTCACCTGTCAAATGGCCGGTGCTCCTGGACAGGTTGGACCGTTCCCCCATGTAGTCCCTAGAAGAGAGAGGAGGCCTCAGTCTCTGGTCATGCACTGCATTCCATGACAGAAACATTCTGCAGTGTCGGGCATTTCAGGCCCACAAGCCACAAATCCAGACCAAGGTTTCCTTTCCACCAACCAGCTGTACTCTGTGACTGTGACTCTTCATGCTCAACCGTTAGAAACACAATATTGCTCTGGATTTGCAACTTCTGGACCTGAAATGCCCAACACTGACACTCAGACACCCTGTCACAACAGGAAAAAAAAAACCTTATCAAAGAATTAAGATCAATTACATCAGGAAAGGGGGTAAATGTAAGCTGGTGGTATAAAGAGTAAATCATGACCTCCTTTGCTAATTAACTCAATCGTTAGTGAGATGGCTATTTCACTGGCCTTGGGGCACCCAGAGACAGCAATTCCCAGAAACGCGGAACGGGGCTTTTGCTGACATACATAACCTCACCGGGGGGAATGTTCTTCATCTCTAGCCTTACACCCTGATAAATAGTCTTCCTCACTTCTCTTGGGCTGCCCATTTCATTCCGCTTTACTTGGAGACGCTCGCTACTGAGAAACAAAGGAAAACAGCACTTTCCCTAAATGAATCCTTACTCTTCTACTTACACCTCATTTAACTGGGAAAAAGGAGGGATGAGTCCACTGGACAGTAACATAGAACAAGAGGAACCTGATACAGAAAAGGTTTCCCAACTGGCAGAATACACCTATGACTTGTTTAGTAATGGACAGGAGGTTCACCAAGGAGCAAGGCCTTCAGGATTGCTGAACTTCTATGTTGCTCTTCCACTTTCAGCTCAAAATGCATCACATTTCTTATAACACAAGTCTCCAAACCTGGACCTGGGCATCGCTCTCCTTGGTCAAATTTCTGGAGACACCGATTCATGAAAGTTCCATTTGAAAATGGAATTTTGAAAGCTAAGATGCTCAAGTTGGCATGAGCGTGATGAGGGTCATCTCAGCATCTGCCGGACTGAAGACTGGCTCCTCTGCCGGCTGATGATGGAATCTGCAGTATAGTGGAATTAAGGTTCTAAATGAAATCAACCAGATAAAGGATCTGCATGGGCAGATTCAGCATCCACTGGCATATACACCTGCACTCAGGGTACAAAGCAATCCTGCTCAAGCCTCTTTCCCCAGACCTTTGAGGTTCTCCAAAATACCTGTTAAACCAAGTTCATTCTTTCTAGATTAAGGCTACTTTCTGTTTTCTATTAGTGTACCGCATTTTGTGAAACCCTGAACATCGGTATTTGGTTTTCTCCAGACTGCTTATTAGAAGCATATGACGTGAAATGATATTGCTACCTGCACTGTATACATGGACCCACCCTCTGGAGAGGCAGCAATGATCATCATACAAACCAAGTTTCACAATAATATGATTTCTGGATTTCTGAAACCTGACTGGAGGAAAACCTGACCGAAGTGCGGTACGTCTGTTGCTAACAACCGATTTAAATTCAGCTTAATGTCATCCAGTCTTTGACCTTAGTGCGCGACCACAAGCAAAGCGCTCCCAGCTCAGTAGCAAGGGAGGCAACACCACGACAGATTATTAAAAGTCTTCATGTATAGCCAGTAATACTACAACATATCAACAGATTAAACAAAATACCATCTCCAGTCAAAACGGGAGTATTCTGGGTCATGGTTCTATGGCACCAAGGACCTCATTTCAATGTTGGGTCGGGTTACACAAAATACAGACCACGCAAAACAAAGCTTCTTTTAAGACATAAACACATTTTGTAAAGTGAGAATATTCTGGCAAATAAGCCATACTCCCCCCCCCCCCAGCAATAATACACAGCTGTTTTTTATCCTGAGAACAAATGTTTATATCAGGTCTGTGTCTCCAGCCAAGCTTATGAAAAGAACCTTCAGTGGGAAAATATATTGCTATTTGTTCAAAACTGATACTGTAGATGTTATACATTGAATAATTGGCTGTAAGTTAACAGGGGACTGAATGTCTTATCTGGACTCAATCCAAAAGCTTCACTGTACAGGAACACACACCAAAGAGAAAGAAGTAACTGTTCAAGAAAAACACCTTATAGAGTTTCCTGAATCCCCCCCAAAGGCAGTACAGCTATTTATGTCATTAATCTGTGTTTCTTTAAATGATTTATGGCTTTTAGCTCAGATGCTCCTGAGAAGGTACATTACACACACGTACGTGTGTGTGTGTGTGTGTGTGTGTGTGTCTGTGTGTGTGTGTGTGTCTGTGTGTGTGTGTGACCCTCTACTTACAAAACAAAAGACCTGCCTGACTGCCAGAAACCACATCCTTCCCGTCCTGGTTCGGACAGCAGTCACTAACAGGTACTGGCAGGTAAAAATTTAATTGTAGCCCAGGTTAGATTTCATAAGTCATAAGTCTTATTTTGATACTCAAAAAAAAAAAAATCTCAACACACTATTTTTTGTGAAGCGGGGGGGGCCCACACCTTCATTTCCATGGTGGATCTCCACCATTGGTTGCGGGATTTCGCTGTGAATCACTTTTTTTCCCTCTTCTCAACCTTTGCTCTGGTACCTAGATTAGTGGAGCTTTTTGTAGGCTTCTTGGTGAAAATTGTGGGTTAATTTCAGCAATATTTTTGGTTAAACCAAAAAAAATCTTGAATTAGATCCTTGTGCTAATTTCCACACAACTCTTGAGTTGAATCATTTGTGGTGGAACAGGGAGAGAACTAAGCTACACAGGGCTGCAGCCCCCCACGACTGCAGTTTGACCCCCCTGCTTTAAGTAATAAAACAAAACAAACACACTATCAGTCTCCTCTCAATGTGCCAGTGAATCACGGTCTCCTCTTAACTGTAACACTGAAATTTCTACTTGCAGAAAAACCACGTGCAGAAAAAAAAATGTGACACTAATTGGCTAATTAGAAGCAGGTCACCGTCTTATTGTTCTCCACAAATTCCATAATTAGCTCTGACATTTCCTCATTTCATCACAAGAGGGCAGCACCTCGCTCCCGCTCTGTATCTGCCCTGGCTGCATCCCTGCCCTTTGCTCCATGGGACAAGCTTCGTGCTCCCCCTCCTCCCGCCACGCCCTGTCCCGCTTAGCCGCATCACGCCACGCAACCTGACCGAAATAATAATAATTTAAAAAATCTCGAAATTTGGTGGATTTCTATGCGAGAGAATAAGAGAAGCACGTTGTCAGCACTCTAGGTATCCCAGGGAGTTTACATTGAGAGAGGACGGAGTTGACATCTATACAGTTTAATGTGAAATTGACACTAATGGTGTATCTATAAATAGCGAAAATGTTCGACTCGGGCTCTGTACTTGTACTTTGAATGGCAGTGTCCATTACACAGGAATAATACAACAAATCGCTGTAATTGGGCAATTATATAGCTTCAATTACAAAACAATGACAACCCAACACGCACAATATGCGGTCGTAAACCCACTTTAAACATTATAAAGTAAATACATGATAGTGATGTACCAACTCACTCTGAACATTAAAAATTACAAAGTAAAACAAATGATAGTGATGATGCTGAATTTGAGCTAATTTAATGTGTTTTCCCCTCGAAATGTCTTGGGATAGCTGTGATTATTAGATGTAGAAAAATGACTTAAGTCCTCATGTGATTGAACTAACCACCTCGGCGCTGAGACAGAAACCAATTGTCACAAGCCCAGTAATACACTGGATCAAACGCTTAAATAGCCACACTGTGTTATGCTGGTGGAGTATTTAATCCACAGTAAACCGAATTCTTATTTTCATATTATGTTTTACGCGCCCTATCAATAATGGTGAATTATTGGCCTAAAATCATTGAAATACGTCCAACTTATGGTGTCACGTGACATGCGAAGAAAAAAAACCATAGTAATAGGAATAAAACGTTTATTATGTAAAAATCAAATGCAAGGGTCGAATTATAAACATTACCAACATATCAAATACATATGACTAAACTGTGATAAATATTTAATAAATACAATCAACTGAATTTAAGAAGAAGATGTATCGGCAAAAATAAAATGATAAATTGTAGCATAATAAATTATAAAAGGTTTGCATTTATAGCGAACTAAAATCTAAATAGTCTGTAACCCGTGCCACGCCAATAATGGCAGAAACACTTAAATTCAGAGAAAGCTTTCCGTTGCGAACGCTTACATTGTTACTACGGTTTTATATGTGGGAGCGTGAAGCATCCCTTTGTCTTGCTTTAAACACTAGAGCACGAGTATTGCCACATCTAATCAATGTCTGTTACTGGCGTCGTGTCGATAATAAAATAGGATGACATGAGTACCACGGCATTTTATGCAACGGTCAGTTCACCATAAAGCACAACGCATCTTTAACGCGCCTTGTGATGGAATATTACCTTTCTACTCTCCTCCAGGGGTGATCTTGTAATGGAGCGCAGTCCATGGCAGTTAATTAAGGGGTAACCTCCCACGAAATCCCCAGTCATTTAAGTCATTCGGCCATCGGTCCCATTGCTGTTTTCAGAAAAGGAGATCGTGGGCATTGTCACATTCCAAATGTGACATTGTGGAGCAAATCAGAAGATGGTGCACGTGCTGAACTGTGGATACAGCACGCGCTACTCCTGTCACCGCCACCTCACGTTAATTATGCATGCAGACTAATTCCTCACGTATTCCGCCGGTAAACGGTGATTCCCCGTTTCGGCTTCGAAAATTGCACATCGCATCCAAGGATTCAGACTTGGCCTGGTGTACAAATTAATGCACAACACAGTAGCTTAGCAGGGGTTACATTGTCTGCAAAAGCTGCGAGAGTAGCTAAATTAAATTTGCGCTTGCGCATGAAGAATTATCTTATTTGTCACTGGTCAAAATGATTGTTTGCTATAAATCTTTCAAGTATGCAAGCATGTGAATTTATTCGCTTGCTTTATTATGTTAAATCTCTTTGTTCACTTCCATTTGTGTCAAGCTAGAAACTAAAGCTGGTAGTTCAATCAAATAATTTGCGCTGGGAGACAGATTATTCCTGGCAAAGAAACAGAAGATGTAGCCTACCTTTGAATGAAAATGTGCTAAATATTTTGCAACTATTTTGTGGAAGACATGCTACTTCTCATGAAGGCTCAGTATGGGCAATGCTTAATGTTACAATGAGAACAGCCTTCCAGTAGCCTGCCAGCAGCTAGTCACTTTATGCTTTATATCGCCACCTAGTGGCTTGAGTCATTTTATTTTTCACTTCGGTAGGTTTACCGGAAGTTGACGTAAAATAATTAGGATTATGTGATGCAAATGAAAATAAATGTTGATAACATTATATTATAAAATAAAAAATGACTAATAATTATTTATGTTAGCGAAATTATAATGGTAAACGAAATTCCAAAAATATTTGACAAAGAGGTATAGCGTTCTGTACGGTAGTCATGTGTTCAAACACCTCCCTGGTTAGGCAGTCCGTTTGCAGCCTTGTCGCAATAATCATTTGTATCTGAATCTTGCGAACAGTATTGACCATGTTTGGCTGCGCTTTATTAAATACACGCCAGACAGGTTCTAAGCCCACTAACACCCTCCCCCAAATCCGCTTTGAAAATATCATGCTTTTTTTTCAAAGCACTGCGATCTGTTAATATTTTCCCTTATTTGGCTAATTACAGATTGTCGTGTTTCCGTTCATTCGGGACAGCGAGTCACGTGTTAGCGGCTGGAGTTGGGCTGGCAGCCTGCTTGCAAAGGGAAATGCATCGCATTCCATTCGGTTCCCCTCGGAACCGGCTTCAGCGGCTGACCTGCACCGCCCAACTATTCAGCCCGGATCGCCGCAGGACTCAATGTCAAAAACCATAAAACCTTATTTTTAAAAAATTTATTTCGCACATACACGATCATCCTGAGACATCACCGCCCATAGCTCATCAGACCAACATGGATGTCGTTAGGTTTTATCTCTTGAAGGTGTCCTACGGGAAGGAGTTCAGACTCTTTCTTTTCTCTCTTTTTCGGACAGTGGACAGATTTGCTTTTATTCTAACTAGACCAGTTCAAACTGAGCTGTGGTGTCATTTTCACAGTTTGCGTGACGCCTTGTCACGCGTGTGTTTGAAACAGTGCGAGACACCAAGTACCCTGATGAAGCTAAACGTCTTTCAGCGCGCTTGGTGTTTATTCGACCTTCCGATCTAACGTGGGGTGTATGTCACATCAAGGCCACAAGGCTAAATACCTTCAATCAAGCTCCAGCTTCTTGTGCCAGTTAGTTTGTCTTTTAATTGTTTTGTCTTTTAAGTTCAACCCAGAAGTACTTTGTTTCCTATTTTTTGTCCCCTAGGGGATTTTAATGAAGAACTCAGAAGAACAGTTAAACAAACCAACAAACAAAAATCTGTTAAATGGCACTTTTCACATGCAATAACATTATATATATATATATTGCTTAGGCCTACAGGCCATACAAAACTCTTAGTAAATTATCGAATGGTTTGAGGTCAGTTAATGTTTCATTAAGTTGCTCGATTTAAAATGCAGTTACTGTTAAAAGTGCAGCTTTGTTAACACGCCTTGTCATTTGTTCCCGATTTTCTGTTTTCAATCAAATGCACTTTTCATTTTACACTCCAACTGTCACTTTCATCCTTGACTCTGTTTAATTTCAGTCATTAAATTACTGAAAACACTCTTAAATGGTTCAGTGCACATAGTGGCATAACGTCTCAGTGACCGAGGTCTGAAATACGGAAACAGATGATTTAAATGTTCATGTCTCTCCCATCACATCATTGGCCGCATCGGTCTCTATTAATCTAAATGATTTCACTTTTGCCCATAAGTAATTGCAGCACTTTTAGGCTGCGTGGGTGAATACATGTTTTCCTTTCTTGGAGGGGCTGCAGCTTGGTGAATGGACGACGGTTTTTCCTAGTGTCATACGCGGATAACGGCATCGCACGCATCCTCTGAGTCACGGCAGTCCGCGGCGGTAAACATTTGAGCCGTGGGAAAAAAAGACCACAAAGCCAGAGAGAGAGCCGGAGTGTCTCTCCTCTCTGCGGTTGTGTGAAACAACCCGCTGGGCTTTACTCATGCCGTGAACCAGCAACATAATCAAAAACAAAAAGCCGAGCTCCCTCCCAGTTATTCAAGTGGTCTTTCAGCTATTCCTCCAGACACGGCAGTAGAGGACTCCAGATTAAAGAGGATTCTTTCCACAACGAGTCAAGAGTCAGTTTGACTTCCTCAGCACTTTGGGGCAAACCATGAGGGTGAGAGCCAGAGTGGCCTGTCACAGGAAAGAAAATTTCAAAACCATAACTATTTTAATTGATATGTATAGAAACACAAGGGGAAAGTACAAAACTTCATTGTTTCTTAAAGTGCAAAATCTACACGGATAGGAAAAAATTCATTGTACAGATTGTACAACCATCCCTTCTGCGAAACAAAAACATTGAAAGCAAAAAGTTATTTGAATATACCTTTGGCAACTAAACCTACCTGCAATAAATATTAATGCATAACTGTATGGACTTCTTGATTTCGAACTGTGATGTTGTTGATTAATAATTGTGTATTTATCTCCTGTGTAGGCCAGAATTTTCTTGCTGCATATAGTTAGACACATGAATTAGAGGAATTTGTAACAGATAGAACCTTTACAACGTCGGGCCAAACAACCTGTAGCTTCATGTGTAACTGGAGAAGACCGAATTGTGAATTACAGAATCTCATCCATCTAACTCGTAAATAGACTACACATGCACACTGGAATCTAGTTTTAAACTTGGCAGGGCTGACGGCCAATCGGTTTGTGAAAACTGCTGGCAGCTTCCTTAATAAGCTTTAATCAGAACCGTACCCTGGGCCTACGCTTTTCAGTACAGCATGTGGTGGGGGGGGGGGCGTCATTAAAAATCCATCCAGCGTAATTTCCAGTAGATTCAAAGCAGATGACTGAAATATGTTTCGTCTTCGGGATTTAAACTCGAAGTCAGGATCAGTGCTGCCAAAGCGTTCATTCTTGCCTGTATTATTGGGGTAGAATCTTTAGGAAAAGAAAGGATTGGGGCAATAACTTATTTGGATGACTGGAAAATCAAGATTATGAATTATTATGAGCTGTCAAACTATCAGCATGCATTGCTACAATCACTGTACTAGAAGCTGTAGAACGTGTAAAACTATATGCTATTGCCTTGATCGTCTTCATTATCCACAGTGTTATTACAGTTGTAAAGTGGAGCTCCGACGTTCATTTCTGCCAACACTCCAGGAAAAAAAAAACTTGAGACTTTGTGGCGAGGGTGCCTGGTCTATGCTGAGAGCCGTCTCCATGGTAACAAGGCAGAACTGCAGACCCCAGCTCAGCACAGACCAGCAGAATGTAGGACAGAGTTCTTACGCAGGCAGACTGGCTCAGGGTGAGGCTGAGTGTCCAGGTTCGCCCCAAATGCACACTGTGG
The DNA here is from genome assembly GCA_026779585.1 of Mormyrus proboscirostris. Classification (NCBI taxonomy): domain Eukaryota; kingdom Metazoa; phylum Chordata; class Actinopteri; order Osteoglossiformes; family Mormyridae; genus Mormyrus; species Mormyrus proboscirostris. The sequence continues at coordinate 6,969,330 of JAODKF010000049.1, read as the reverse complement.
GTTCGAGTAGCAGAGACATGAACAAGGCTTAATTAGCCACACATAGGCATCATTGCCACTTGGAACAAAATCAAAATAAGACAAAGGATTCCTGCATGTTACCCACATTCTGACTGCTCGAAATACTTTAATTGTGCAACAGTGGCACACTTCTTATATTACTTTATAAAACTACTTGAATTATATTTTATGACAAATACCACAGTGCTGCAACTTGGCTACACACACACACACAAACACGCACAGGTTTGTAATTATATCTTTGTGGAGACTCTCCATTCATTTCTATGGGGAGAACTCTAATCCCAACATGAACATGACGACCTACCAGCCGTAACCTTAAAAATAAGTAACCTAACAAAATACAAGCGCTTTGGCATTTATAGTTTTTTTTTATTGTATTCACAGATTTGTATAAAACTGAGCTTTCTCTTGTGGGGTCTAAAAAACGACCCCACAATAACAGGTTTTTGTCAAATTGTGGGGACATTGTGTTAGACAGAGATGATTATCCCCCCACACGTCCCTCTATCTATATATAACCATGTTAATACATATAGATCCGTAGGAAATTCCATTAGAATCCCGAAGACCTTTTTACTGGTGTTGCGCCTTCTGTCTTCCACCTGCGTTCGTATTCCCCCTGTCCCGAGCTGCGGTCCTCCTCCTCCGGCGTACCTCCCTCTGGCTCACACCCCCAGACTGCCGATTACCAAACTGCGCCACACTTGTTCTCCGCTGCCGCTTCCCGTGCGTCAGGCTGCCAAACCTCAGTCAGAGCTGCTGAATCACTTCCCGGATTATGCGGAAAATTTAACATACGAAGAAGTTTCTACTTCAAGTGAGGTTATATGTTGTCAGACAGCACAGTTGCCAAGAAACGCATGTTAGTGAACTGGAAATGAGAGAAGCCTGCTTCAAGAAGACACTGGTCAAATGAGCTTGTATCCTGAGCTGGGCTGAGGAAAAAATCTGTATAGTGTTAGGAAATTCAAAGTGTTTTATGAAATTATAGACCTATTGCCTTCTGTTAAATCAGAATAAACGTAAATGCATTGGTAACACTTCACTTTAAGGTCTCATCTTTAACCATTAACAAACAGCTACAGAAATATCGTATTCTTGTCTCGCAAAGGCTTTATTAAGGAGCTTGTAAATGCAGGGGGTGGGCAGTAACCCGGTGACAACATGCATTTCCCCCCCGTGCCCCCCAAATACATAATAAATTATAAATTTATTACTATTATTACTATGATTGTTATTTACATGTATGTATGTGGGCTAAAAGTTTGTGCACTGGGAGCAGGCGAAACATAAACGTAAGCACATTTTCTTGACGGACCCTTAACGCGGGCGGCGGGCGGTCGAGCGGCTTCAGTTGGTGAAAAGCAAAGTTAACGACAGAAAAAAAT
>JAODKF010000049.1:6928164-6959948 GCA_026779585.1 Mormyrus proboscirostris | reverse complement strand
CCATATTCCCTAACACCAGGAAGAAATAAGGACGTACACGATGCTAAGCCTTGTTTATTTTCAGAGGGGTTTGCACATTGACCATATTCCCTAACACCAGGAAGAAATAAGGACGTACACGATGCTAAGCCTTGTTTATTTTCAGAGGGGTTTGCACACTGACCATATTCCCTAACACCAGGAAGAAATAAGGACGTACACGATGCTAAGCCTTGTTTATTTTCCGACATGTTCCCGCCACTGAAAGGCGTCCAAATCAAACATTGATCCAACTCTGGGAAAATAAAAGAGTACTTGCTTTCTGACCACAGTGCTTCTTTTCTGGTACTCTCTTTGGTCCTTCCTGCATCAGTGCACAGCAGCTGAAGGACGTATCACTTTTGTAAGTGCTTTCTCATTGCACTCTTTTCTGCCCACTGACGCAAATTGAAATAGTAATTCTCACTGAGCACTTTTTGGTGACAGTCACAGCTTTCATTCGTTCCCGTTTCCATGGGAATCCTCTAACTTAGATCTGTATCGCAAGAGCCAGATATTTTTCATCATTTTCTTCACATGCAATGCTTATAGGAGAACTCAGCTCGGTGAGTGATGTACTTGATTTCGCTCCTTGGCCCTCAGAGAAGCTTGTGTGTGTTCTGAGGCTAATCTCCCTCTAGCTTTAAATATGGAACATGCTGTGACACCTGGTTATTATATTCAGATCATGTGACTGCTATAACGGCATGACGAAACCTACCCTGAACCTGAGTGGTCTTTGTCTCTTCGATAAACCTCCAAATCACAAAACCCTTTCTGAAGCCAGAAAGTAAAGCTACAGCAGTAACCTAAGGCACTTAGGAAAAGACGCAGGAAGTAGGACGGTGATACGAGGTGATGAATGTAACCAGGTCCAAACAGGGCCAAGAGTAAGATGGAAATCACTTTCCTCTGGTAGTAAATTATGACCTCGACAGTTAGGCAAATTTAGATTACTGCAAGTACAAATTATAAGGAAGAGAATATGAGGAAAAAGGGACTAAATCTGAGGAAGAGAGAGTGGGGCCTAGAGAAAAAATATATTTAATGAAGACTGATATACTGGACACCATGCAGACCTGTCATTATTACAATATTTGAGAGTATTCTGTGGAAGAATAGAACTATGCTTAAAGATAGAGGAATATAAGTGCTAATTATGAATGCTCTGAGAAAAAACATATCTTACGGAAAGCAAAGACTGACGTGGGAAATTAAATAAAAACAAAATGATAAGACGGGTCACAGTAGAAAGGTTACCTGTAGGGAGCGGAAGCGCCCCAGGATAGATAGTCGTTGGGTCGGGGGGCAGGCCGGGGTACGATGGGCTGCTCCACCGCGGTCACGTCCCCCGGGTAGGACTTGAGAAGAGAGGCATTCTTGCTAGCGAGCATGGCCCGCTCGTTCCTGCGGAACTTGGCCCGTCTGTTCTGAAACCAGACCTGGAAAACATCCCCCCGCCCAATGTCGCCGCCCGCGTTATCAGGAGTGTAGGGGCAAGCGTGGAGTGCAAATCAATCTTTAAACACCCCAAAATGACCTGGCTGGGGGCTATAAATGCGGCACGGCGGAGCTCTATCAGCCGCTGTGTTTTATTACGATAAACGGTATAATTGACCAAACCCCAGCACGAGAACTTCGGCATGTGGTCCGAACCAAATGTTATATTTACTACATACTCCACTGTAGAAAGTAAGACAGAAATATTTATACTCAGAAACCTAGCTTCAAATATATTTCTACTGTCCTCTACTCCGGAAGTTAAATCGTAGCTTAAAATTAATTTATCTGGCAGAATTAGTACCTTTTAGTCTAAAACCAACAAAGTCTCTGACTTAGCATTTTTTCCTATGAGGAAAACATTCATTTAACATATTCATGCACCCGTTTCAACTGGTAGATTATGTTATTTCTTTTTTGTTGTTGCAAGCGAAGTTTGGAGGCACCTCGGCGGCACTTGAAAAGGGCCGACAGCGACTAGTGCCAGCCGAGAAGCCAGCAGTCAGGAACACACATCCGCACGCCGAAAGCTGCTTTCCTACACGTCCCTCTCGCCCCCCATTGCTCCACAGAGGGTTAGGCTCGAAGCAGTCTATTTTTAACATGAGCCGGCAGCTGGGACTTTTATTTGCTTTTTTTGTGCTGGACGCTTGATTCGCCAAAACGGCGCTACAGCAGGAACAGCAAAAGGAGCCAACGGTGTTTGTGATGGGGTGAAACTCCCAGGCAGCATAAAGTCATGCGACTTGTCTGATAGATAAACTCTACCAGAACCTTGTGAAGCTTCCTTCTTCTGTTATGCTATTGTTTTATAATTATTATATATTAATGTTAACAAACTCATATTTTTTACATAATGTTAAATTTTGTTTTTTTTTTTTTAGCTAATGCTGCTAAAAAGTCGAACGCTTAAATAGCTAGATAGAGCAACGTTTATATGTGGTAAGAAAGACATTTATATAGACCTTTCTAAAATATTTTTCAACTATAATCCTGACCAGAAATAGCGACTTTATAAAAGAGAGGCTCTGAAATTTGTGTAGCGCAGGTATACAGGATAAATAATACGTGCTTCAGTGAATGCCGAGAGTATTGAACTGAACTGCAGCTTGTTATGGGTTGTCGCGGCAAGCACCTCTGACAGGACGCAGGCTACCGTTATGGTAGTTGATGTTACTTTTATGTTGTCTTTAATTCACAATTTAAAACCCAATAGTAAACTGGCACCGTGTCTTCATTAGAGAACACTGCTCAGCAAGAGACTATTAGTTTCATCTGACAGATTTCTGTGGCACGATAGCTCGGCAGCCTGGCACACACCATTCACACATTCCCTTTGTTGTTGTTTGTGTTTCTTTATTCAAAGTAGGCATAATTAGAAAGAGGTTTAACCCCTTTCTGCTTATGGAGGTTCGTGTAGGAGTTCGTGTTCATGAATCCGATCCAGTTTTAGAAGTTACAACTAGCAGGCAATTATCTAATTTTGCTTTGACCCGAACAGAGGTGTTGTCATCGGGGCTGGGATGAATGGTTCATTTGTGCCTGGGAAAGGCCAATGAGGACGACAATGAACAGACTATAAATGCGCCGGCATCTGAAGCTGTTGATCCAGATTCTGGATATGTGCGGAGTCGAATAGGGCATCCAGACACCCCCTGATTATTGCCAAAAGGAGACTGAGAAAATGAGGACTCTGCAGAGTCATGACACTATTTATACCATACAATTCGTTAGGTTTGGGGGGGGGTGAAATAAATACACCAAGGACTCTAGGTTTTGACTCCTCAGGAACAGCTTACACCATGTCTAATAAATATTATCCTCCAACCTTGATGGTGCTGACGGGACCAATGAGGCCACCATATATGTAAATCATGATTGACATGAGTAGGTGCACCGATCACTATCTCCTTCGGACTGACTATGGAGGGCGCCGTACCTGCACTCGCGCCTCAGTTAGGTTCACCCTGCGCGCCAGGTCCTCCCGCACGAAGGCGTCGGGGTAGTGCGTCCTCTCGAACACGCGCTCCAGCGCCTGCAGCTGGCTGCTGTTGAAGGTGGTGCGATTCCGCCTCTGCTTGCGTTTCTTCTTTTCCTCTGTGTTCAGCTGTTCATCTGATAAACACACACGGACACATGGTTAGAGACTGACCTGCAGAACCACTGCACACTGGTCTGTGAATACGTGGAACAACATTTAGCCCTTGCAGGCGAGACAAGAACTAGATGAACAAACTTTTATTCCGGCTGGTCTACAAAGGCATGTTTGGCCAACCGTAGTTTTTATAATTAACACCAAAGCACTGTTGTTGATGCTCAGAAAACATTACCTATCTTTTACGTTTTTATTTAAAATTAGCTCCATGACGATTAATCATGTACATAAGCTGCAACTGCACGAGTCTCAGCATTAATTCGCTGGAAACTGGATTGTACGTGTAACGGCCCAGATGTGAGGTCTATATTCTGACAGCCAGATGTGCGACCTAAAAGGAAGCCTCGAGGGGAAAAAATACACACAAAGAACTCAGTGGTCAGTGGTTTCAGAAAGACGAGGTTCTGCAGAGCTTATGCGAGACGTTTCAGATCCACGACAGCGCATGTAACATTAACTCTTCCGACGTAAGTTACTCAAAAGTCGCAAGTTAACGAAGGGTTTCGTAGAAGGGCTGAAGGCTGTTTCAGCGAACTGACACAACGCTAAAAGACCGTAACTCGTCTTTCGGTTTCGGGTTAATGCTCTCGTCTTCAGAAACGTTTAATTCAAAAGCCCAGGTACAAGAGATGATCTGATGATAAATCTTAAGATAAATGGCAGCGGTGATGATCTACTGCACTCTTGTAGCTGCGTTGCTGTATGTGGAGCAGAAGTCAAAAAAGTCAACTTCAACATAGCAATGACAAGCACTTCCAAGCCTATAGATAGCTTATTAAAACGGACCTCCACAGTGAGTCTTTAAATAGACCTAATACTTGATTTGTTTAAAAATGTAGCCTTTTGCTTCATATATTATATAATGTATAATATATTACGAAATATACGGCAACATGTCAATCACCCTACAGTGATATATAGGTTATTATTACAGAACAAGCACAAGCGAATGGACACAATGTCAAAACGACGCTTTTTTCCTTGAGAATATGGAGCGCTATTATAGCTAGAATGCATCCACGTGTCTTAATGAAGGACAGCAGTTAGGTAAAAGGTATTCGCAGCGCCAGCTATAAAAATTAAAAGTGGTTAATAATTTCCAAAACAAATCGTAGTGCCGGAATGAATTAATACGATTACGAATTTTAGCACGTTTCTACGAAAGTATCAGATAATAATCCTCGTTGTAATGATGACTGTATCTGTTCTAGATACCGCCAAGAGTCGGCACGACCGATTAATGACAGGCCGACAGCTTACACAAGTACAGCGCTGGAAATCAATAGGGAGCCAGCACCGCCGGTGTTCAGACCACTGAAAACCTTTCAAAATCCAGCCATTTAAGGATCAAAAGAGTTTGTATTAGTATTTATCCTTAAAAATGATGTACAACGAAAAATGATGGGCGAAGTATTGCTATGAGTCTAGTCACGCATAAGGGGAGGCCTACATCTCGCGTTTTACTGAGTTGGCTGTTTCAGGGGACTGTCTCCAAACGGGAGGGGATGATGCCTCAAATCCCCGCAGACCTCATGTCTTGGAAGAAAGGCAGCCTTGCCGCAGACACACTCTTTGCTCTCATCAATCAGTCCTTAAATCACTCAAATAAAACTTCATAGGGGCATGGAAAGGTGTCTCGGTGATAGATTGATTGGCCTCTTCGGGACCCTTATCACAATAAGGCAGATGAAAGAGAAGGAGGTGAAGAATTTCTGAAGACGTTTTACGTTTCAGGAGTGCGTGTAGCGATCAACGTTCAATTTCGTCATAGTTAGAAATAAATGTAACAATTGTCTTTATCAGACGTAATGATATTATAGTAATCAATGTTGCATATTCGTTCAAATGGATGCGATGTATTTTATTACAAATTTTGATGTGAATTTAAATGGTCTTTAAGCTAAAATAGTTATCCAACCTGTGTATTAATATTCAATATTTATATTTTACACGAAAACAAAACCCTAACCCTATTATATTGTCATGCACATTTAATGATCTGGCTGTGAAAGAAATATATATATATATATCTTTCACAGCCGGATCATTAACTGTTTCAAGCTTTATTTATTTATCTATTTATTTAAAGACATCTTAGTTAAAATGTAATTTTGTACTTTAATATTCTTAAAAATGCATTAATAAAACGCTCGGCTTAGTTTTGCTGTCAACGGCTGTCATGGGCGATCTGGGATATTGAAAAGAAAAAAAAATCTAAGAATAAAAAGCAAACAATGTTAAATACTGAGAGGTCATCACAGTAGTTTAAATGTTTTTTCCTGCGTCAAGGGCGATTTGTTTTTGGAAAAGACAAATAAAAGCAGTGCTGAACAATCTGTCTGCTTAAATGTTTTGAAGCCTGAATTAATTCTGATGCAATACAACAGTTTCAATGTAACAAACACTGCTAGTTTTTTTAAAGTGATATGTGGTCTTTCCTTCTATTGTACATAAATGAATGATCATTCCGTAATTAAAAGAATATACGCGGGTACTCAAAATACAACATGAGACTGCCAGTGTGGCATGTTCACTTGTGACTCTTAAACGTGACACACACAATCTTTAAAGGCCCATTTAATATTAGATTTATACTTTTCTGTTGGCTGCATTTTAAATCCATATTTTAATAAGTTCTTCTCTTCCGTAAGCCACCAGTGATCTGACATTAACTGTACATCTTGGTTGCTAGTTGTGAAACGTTAAGATTGCACCCAACATACGGCTTGCATTAATAGAAACAAATTACGAGAAAGCGTCCTGGCCTGTTCAATTATACAAAGAAACCCAAAGCTATATTTAGCAACGCTCACTTTTAGGGTCCTTTTTGCGCGCAATCCTCCATAGTAGACTGCCTATTTAAAATACACTCACTACCAGAAGGTGGTATACAAATTGGCTTTGCATGTGTTATGCAGATCCGACCTAAAATCTTACGGTTTAAAACCCCAAAACGCAATCCCTCTTTGACATCAGTAAATGAATACACATTATCTTAGAAACGATAACATATAATAAATCGCGTATTACAAATAGCCGTTTATTGCTTTGGGAACTCTATTAAGAGCAACAAGTTCTAAGGACGTTGGAGACAATCTCCATACGTGTGAAAGTCAGGTGCGGGCACAGTGGACGGCACATCTGTGTGATTCTTATGGTATCACAGACGCGATAAGTTCAAAGCACGTATCTTACCGTGAAATGCCTTAAACGTCTTTCTCCAAACTTCCTTTAACATAAAACTGAATAGGACCAAGCCCTATTGAAATGAAATATACGAGCTAATGTGACAATCCCCCGTACATTAATGTGATAATCGCACATGAAGCCGGCGTGACATCGCCATGAGGGTGACTTACTTTCCTGCTGCGTGGTATCACTGCCGCTGGTTAGACCCGGTGATTCCAGCATACTCCTTGCCGCTTCTCCGGTGGTCTCGTCGCTTGGTGTCCCTACCATCTCCCCTGCCTCCTCCAGGTCCAACAGATGGCTTACTGAGAAGTTCTTTTTAGCTTGTAGATTTTCCAGATTGGCAGTAATTGGGCTCTCCAGGCGGTTAGATCTGTCCATCACATGCATATAACCAGAAGTCATGACGTAAATAAAACACAGGTAGGATAATTACTCCCTATTCACAAAAAGTATTAACGACGTCTCCAACCCCATCAACAGGTCTGACTTTGAAATAAAGAATGTTTAAAAGCTGTACGGATCCAGATAAATGACGTTCTTCAGTGATTAAGGTTTTAGGGTCGATTGGCTTCTTAAAATGACCAAAAATGAAACTTTTTTCCTTTTGAACAGATGCTATATTTTCAAGGATTTTCCACAGTTAAGCAACCCACCAAATGGCTGGATATGGCATCGCTCGCTCTGCTTTGTAGCGTCCCAGAATCCTACAACATTCCGGGAAGTTATTTTCTTCTCCACGCCTGCTGCGTTACGACATTGAATGACTAAGCTGCAGAAATGATTAGGTCTAAATACGCACTGAAGTCGAGTTCTCAGTTTACGTTCGGTAGTGGAGCGCTGGATGTTGAAGTTTTTGACTTGGGTCTTCCCCTCATCCGATCGACGGACTCTCTGGCACATCAAACGACCGAGACTGCCATGCGAGGGGAGCCGAAACGGGGAATAAATGAAAATTTGAGACCCCTGGGAGGGTGGTTCGACCTAAAAGGAGCCTGTAATTACGTGGCGATGCCTTGTGCTGTTTCTGACGTTTTACAGACCTTCTTTTTTACCAGGCCACCCCCGCCTCCCGACTAGCAATACATACCACCGCCAAAGCACCCTGATTACGGAATCCTTGGAAAAAATCTGCCTGACAGTTACCCCCCAAATTTACAATAGAGTCGTAACGACCACAATGAACATAATTAAAAAGACCATTCGTCACAACGATATATGAACTGTTTCTGAAACTAAATATTATGCGTTATAGCACAACATAAAATGCACACTTTAATAAGTGCTAATTAGGCTAATTAGGCAATATTCTACAATACGTTCTCTTGTTCTTGCAATTTACCAAGCGGTAAACTTAAAACACAAAAAGGAGACCATATATGTATCATTTAAAGTTGTGTGTTAGACAAGATCACAAATGTTTTAACGGATTCTACACTCGGGAAACGATTTACAAAATTATCCTTGGTTAAATCTGAGGACAGGAATCTGCACGATTGGAAATTTATTTTACTTGCGCCTTAACTAAAACTGAATAAAAATCGACAAAAACGCTACTTAAGTATCGTTCTAAAATCATGCTTACGGTCTGAAGAGAGATTTTAAGAATATTTATTTTGATGTTACGCACAAATTCGTCCCGTGCGTGCAAGCCACACGTAGCCTAATCAGTGTACTTAAGGGTTATACTGGGGACGCTGATTACAGGCTGGTAGTGATCTGACAAACATGCTGTTTTGTTTGTCTTGGTCTTTAAAACAATACACCGTCTATATGAAATTGACTTTTTTAACTTAAGCATTCCAGTTTGCTTTGACTGAGCGTTTCGGGGGAAGGGGGGGGGGCAGTCTTTAAGCAGCCGCAGTCAGTCTCTCGCTTCCAGCCACAGATCTGGGAAAAGAACGCTTGATGCCATCAAAGGGATGCAGATTGAAACCAGATGTACGGTGCCTCTCTCGTACTTTCCATGCATTTAATTAAGGCGCTGGGATGGAATAGTCTTTTTTTCATCATTAGTTTTCCTTCCGAACCCCTTTCTCTCTCTAGTAAGAGCACCGATGTGAATGCCAGGGTATCATGTCTGCCTTTAAAATCTATAAAAACACAAATACAAAGTTCTGTCATCATGCGTTGGCGAAAGTTTGCTTTCTTTTCACCGCTGCTCCAGAAGACACGTAATGAAACGTCAAATAGCCCCGGAGGTTTATTAACCCACTTCGGCTCGAGCTGTGCGCGGAACTTTACGTTTGTTTGCACAGTACACTGTTTAAAAATGGATTGCATGAAGAGGTCCTGAACAATAAACACGCATTAAATGACTCTCCGAAAATTCAGAAGTGGCAATATGTTTCTCTTTCAGATTTAAGACGTATAAAAATCATCACACGATTAAATGTAATTTTAGATTGAATTCTCGGTGAAAGATGTTAGTATTTAATTGTAACGCTTATCACACGAGATTTTTCAAGTGTCGTAGCAAATGAAGAACAAGCGCAGATAAATATTTTCGGATAAATATTTTTCAGAAATACAAACAGAGTTTCACACAGCATAAATCAACCCCCGATAAAGTTATCACTTGGTGCACAATCTCTCTGTGATATGCAACGAAGCACCCTTCCCAAGACCAGACATATTATTATTACTCGAACGTGGAAAAAACGCGACACCTCCAAAATGTTGAGAAATAAAAATAAATCCGATTAAAATATAATATTGAAGTAATTATATCCTGGATATGACCCTATTATTATTATTATTATTATTATTATTATTATTATTATTATTATTATTGCAGGCGTTGTGACTAGTGGTAAAATATTTAAAGGTTCTGTTCAGAAATAAAGTTAATAATGTTAAGACAAGAGTAACGTTTACGTAAAGAAATTGTCTGATGAATTTTATGTGCATTTGTGTTTCATATATCTCGTCTCGATATGCAATGTATATAATGTATAATGTATATGAATCAATAAATAAATGGCATTAAATTAACGAGTAGGCAAGTCTCCGTAAAAACCCAGATCATTAAAGACTTCACGGAGTCATGTGAAATCATGGCTGTTGTAACACTTATAGTATCCTATTGTAATTAATAATCCTGGCCTTCATTATAGTAACCTCCATCATTATTAGTTGTTACCAGTTATATTTGGTTTTATTGACACGAAGTCCTTAACCCGTCTGAACTTTAAGTACCCCGCTTGATTAGATCAGAATATGGGCGGGCAAATTTTACTTATAGTTTTGGAAGCCGTGCTGTTTAATTCACACCAGATTGATTTCATGTGGAAAGACCACAAGCGGTTTGTAATTATTGTTTAGTCATTATTGAACACAGAATAACCAAGACAGCTGAATTATATTTTTAAGCAAAACTCTGGAATTGTGAATGATGACGAAACAATGCAGACAGTAATTATTAATACCAAGTGTCAGTATATCAATACTGGTATTTCTGAGGGTAAACTGGATTATTGCTGGATATAATCTCTTCTTAAATGACAGAGTGCATCTCGTGCTTAAAATTCGATCTCGATACAGCATTAAATTCGTTCCTTGCAGGTTGCAGACAGTAAAAATTAGACGTGTTCAATGTTGTCAGAAACAACATCTTAACAAAGGTCATCACCTTAATTAGCAGGGTAGGTCGGGACCTGGAATATTTAAAAGGACCAGTCAATCTCTAAATCGACGACCCACCGATTATCGAAAGGCACATGACAATGAACAATATTAGCAGAAGACTTCGTAACACTATTAAACTTAAACTAGTTAAACTACTTAAATAAAAAAAAATACCAAAGAGGACTACTCTAAAAATATTACCGAAATGTTTTTTAGTATTAATAAGCCTATCTATACAGGTTATTTGTGCCTTTACTGTGTGAGTATTAACTACCATCGTTAGCCATAAGCGCACAGTGATATACAGAACACTGTAAATAAAAGCATCTGATTAGTATTTTAACTGACATGTTTCTATTGTAGTTAAATCTGTCGTTTTATTACAAATCAATTACTCATTTCGAAGATTGAAAGAGGTGGGCTAATTCGGATTTAAAATTCGGATTATATTTCTTAACATGAAACCCGACTAACAAGTAAACGTCTTTGATTTCATTCGTATAGTTGATGACAATGAATGCACGCGCCGTGTATTGCATTACATACCCTGTGAGCAGTATCCTTCTGGATGTTTACAACTATGACCGCTTGTACGATCTATGTTACCCATATTTCATAACCTTTTCAAAGAAGAATCCGTTCTAAAGATCTTTGGAAATTATAATAAAATTATACAAATATTACAGCCAAATTATAGTAAAAAAAGTGTTTTTTCAAGTATAAATTACTGGAGGGAGTCTTAAACTATTAATGGAGGCAAGCCATAGAATCACAAACACCACAAGTTTATTGCACAATGAATCCAGAACGCTGCAACGTTCTGATATCATATTACAGCAATACTTGCCTGGTAATTTTAATTTACATTAAACGACAACATAATAAACATTAAACAACCCTGACAGAACATAAACAATACCATCTTGTTTCGGATACGTATAAATAGGGTCTACTGAAGTAGACTTACAACGATAGCTTTATCAGCCAATTTAACATTATATCGATTAGGGCCATAAAAGCAAACCAAACAACGAAGTTAAGCGCTTTATTCATATTTGCACATTTAAGCAGAAGCATAAAAATTTAACTTGAAAATTAAGACAAATGCTTCAGACAAGACTTTTCTGTGCGTTATGTACGCAGAACTTATCCGCTAAAAGCAACTAACTCGGTCAATCACACATCAAACGCGTTTATAGCGGCTCTTTAAAAACGTCGTAATTTTAACTACGTGCCTAATTATTGAATCATTGATGATTTGCGTTAATCCAATTAATATAACTCGTGTTGTAAACGCAAACCTATAACGAATGCATGACCAGGGGCAAACGGACCACGGTATAAGTTCCTCTTGCCATCTTTTCACTCCTCAGGTTACGGAGTTTTTTTTTCAAGCTGTCGGGATAAATTGGCTCCACATAAATCAAGGAACAGTCCGAAGCAGCAGTTCCGCTTTCTTAAGTCATATAGGTCTCACAAATCCGTAAACCTTAAGCGCAAATTATGTTACAGCAGTATCACACCGCTTTATTACGACGTATGGCTCCCATTATAACGCAGAAAATTCTGATCATTATAATCAACATGCTAATCTCACTATTTCTGCGCTTTTGGAAAATGGTTGTCGTGCCGTATCGGGATTATTCTGCCGGCACCGAAGATAGCCTACGTTGTTAGAGAAAAATAACTTTAACCGGAGCTGTTTTACGCGACTGTACCAACCGGAAACGAATTTTACGCTTTCAATGGTATATCACATCTGACAAGAGAAAATGTACTTTTAGTTCATTCTAACTCAATATATATAGGTAGGTTGTCACTTACCCGCCGTAAGGCGAAATTGCTTGTTTATCGTTTTACTGCACAAACCAATATATCAGCAAATTAGACACACATAATATAATTAAAGTAATCATTTAATTATACAAAGAATACCAGAACTTCATTTTCCCATTCACCTTCCAAAACTTTACCGCAGACAGGTTCATAAAGTAATGTTCCATAAACTAGAAAATAAAACTCGCGGTCAGATTGTTACCATGTCATACATGACAATAACCGATAATTACAAATAGTGTAGTGTAATTAAAAAGAGTAACATTCAACCATAAAACAAATTAAATAACTTTAAACAAAATCTAAAACTGCTTACCAGCCCGTTAAAAAAAAACATAATTTCCCCAAAGCACAGGATCCCAAAAGAGACACAAACTACATTTCAAGGACGTTAAAGTAATAAAAGGTAAAGGACATTTTCTCTCTGAAACATTTCTGATGAAGGAAATCAAGACACTCATACGCTTGTTACGTCAATCTGTTTTAAATTATGTGCTGGTGAGGAAGTACCATTACAAGTGCATCTTCTGCCTCCGCAGGGGCATGCCTCCTGCATTGTGCATAATCTTGACAGACAACCATGACATTAGATCAATTTCTTCTGCATGGAAGCACAAAGGCAGACCGACACAGAGTATATAAGAAGATTTAACGCCCCTTTAGAAATTGTTCCTAAAATTCAAACCATAGTATACAGTATGAATGCTTGTGTGTGCATGTATGTATGTATGTATGTATATAGTGCAAAATGACTGCAGCACTATAATATATGCAGCACAAATAATATTCAAATTCTGTAGTTCTACTACAATACTCAAACAGGATCATGGACAGGAATTATGATTATAAAACATAACTGTGGTCATGTCCAGCAGCAGATGAGTCTTTGTAGATGTGAAAGACAAAGAGCTCCTGGGGGCTTCATCAGACAGGGGCGGCCGCCTCCCTGCCTGCACTTTCCGGGCTGGGGGGGGGATCCTGACTTTCACAGTTCAGGCCACTTGTTCTTCGTTCGGGCACCGTCGGCAGTTGGTTCTCCTGTTTTGAGTGCTGTGGGGGTGTGGCTGGCCCCGCCTCGCTCACGCACTCCGCCTGGGCATCCACCCCTGTCACCTGCTCCTCCTGCAGCAGCTTCTCCACCTGGATCTCCAGCTCCAGCTGCTCCTCGTCAGCCTGCATCTCCAGCTGCTGCATCAGCTCCTCCAGTTTGCGCGCCTTACGCTGCTCATTTTGCTGGATGATGGTGTACAGGTGCTCGGTCAGCCGCTCCTTCGCCTCCGTCTTCTTGTGCAGGTCCAGCTTTGCGGTCACAAACTCCGCCTCTGCCTTCTCGTGCCGTTTTCTGGCAGGAAAAGTACATCTTTATGAAGCCTTTTAGGACTTATTAACTGGAAAGTTATTTTAATACTCTGGCTGTGCTGCAGTGTAATAACAAACGTTTCTATTATATTTCGATTCATACATTTTGTTATCTGTTTAGATAAAGCAAGCAAAGATTCTACATAAAAATAAATACAAAGACTGATTGTGGCAAATTCCATATTATATTACTATACTGACATGATAAAACATCTGTGATAATGGAGTTGAAATTCAAGACCAACCCTACAGGGGGCAGTATTATTTACAAATCAATGCTTTCAAGAAAATTCAGTGAAATTTCAGATGGTAATGAAGACTTAAACAGACCTTCAGAATTATTTTAAAATGTATTGCAGTCAGAAAAACAATTCCATAAAATAAAATTAATAGAAAAGCTGCAGAACTCTTGTCCCTATTAAAAATGAAATGTAACCTTCAATTTTGTCGATTCAGTAACAACAGTCAACATTTCTTAAGATATAAGTGGTATGACTTACAGTTTCATTTAACTATTAAAAAAAAAACTGGATACAACAGATTGACTTCTAGTGTACGGATGCGCCAGATTCTGAGACGACAAAGGCAATCTCAGTATTAAAAAAGTATAGTTTGAACCAGTGTTTACCAACCCAGAGTCCTTGGGGACCCACAGACAGTCCACTTTTTTGCTCCCTCCCTCTTCCCTGCCAAACAGTCCACAATTTTGTTCCCAAGAAGCAAAAAATGTAGACTGTGTGGAAGTCCCTGAGGACTGGTTTGAGAAATACTGCCATGAAATGTCCCAAAAGAGTGTTATTAGACTATAAATTTGTTGAACAAGTGGAAAAGTGTGTGAAGCTGATAAAGACCAGGGATAAATCCAGGATGAGAATAGGCTGAAGGTCACCTCGCTGCAGAATACTCCCAGCTCGCCTGCTCTATCCGTCCACGCAGAATCCCGATGTCATTGGACACCATGTCATCCAGAGCTTGCAGCTCCTTCTGGATCCGCTTCAGCTTCACAGCCTCAGCCTGTGTTCGTCTGGACCTTTAATAGCGGAGAAAATGTAAATGTTTTCTCCTCTAAAACTAAACGTCAAATCTCCCGTATTTCACATAACATTAAAGCACTGTAGTCATACTCGATTTTTCGCTTTGTAATGGTTTTATACAACAAAGACAGAAAGCCAAATTAAAAATAAAAAAAAAACAATGACACACAAATGCCAACTTTTCTTATCCATTTAACTTCTAAATATCTATTGAAAAGACCAATAATTTAATTATTTTAATTTTTGATACGGACAGGTTTTCTGGCGTCAAAATGCTTACTTTTCAGCAATGGTTTTTGACAGGAGGGCTTTCTTGCGTTTATTTTTCTCTTCAATCATCTTCTGCTCTTGCTGAAGCAGCTCAAGTCGCGTTTTCTCCCTCCTGTAATTTTATCAATAAATATGTCAGAAATAAGGAAGGTAGACATTTACATAAAGCTGTGTAATATATACAGATAATATAATTCTGGGTGGAAAAAAGCTGAAATAAACCCACAATAATGTTACGACACTGGGGCTACATAATATACAAACTTACTAACAATTCGGCCTCCTGTTTTTCCAGCTCTTTCGGGGTCATGTCGTTGTTTGCCACTGTGACAGGGCAGGGAGTATGTGACTCGTTCGTAGTGTCCTTGTTTTCGGCCTGGGGGGTCCCCTCAGTTTGTGAGGTTTTCGGCTCAGTCTGACTTTGTGTCCGAACTTTCGGTTTGTCGAGTTGCTGCTCTGATGGTACCGGCCCAGAGGCGTCCTTATGAGCGGCCACCAGAAGAGCTCGTTCGCGCTGCAACTGTTGTCGGCTTCGGTTAGTGGGGACCGGCTTTCGAACGCGACCCGAAACAGCCGGAGCAACAGAATCTGCACAGGAGCGGAAACACGTTTCATTATTATTTACTTACTGTTAACGATTATTTTTTTATGTTACAAAAAAATGACAACTGACAATATAAACATGCTAACCACTCAACTGATTCTAAACATGTATTCAAGTTACTATCTGTCTAGTTACTTACACGAATTTTTCGTAAGTTACAACAAACTATATATTTACCTTTATTTTGCAACCTCCGGAGCTCATCCTCCGAAAAACCTGCCCATCCAGCCATCGCAGTAAACACAGCCTTACTTAGGCTTACTTAGATATTTCTTTAAAAACATTAATAATTTAGGAATTCCTAAAAAGTTAGTAAGTATTACAACAAATTCCACAGTAGGGTACGGCCATGTTTGACTACATTGCCACGTACAAGACCCAAACTAGGACCTTCCGATGGTGTCTTACAATATGCCTGCATCGGTGTCTAAGGAAGTCACCACCGATTGAAGTTCAGGAATACTTTTTGCTTTACGTAATAAAATTTCCTTTTCATAATGTTTTATCACATTCTTATTGCAGCATAACACGTTTTCTATAACTAGATAACGCACGTACACCATATGTTTATTTTATTGCCAGAAGACCAGCGCCGAGATTTTTTTCTTTGATTTGCAACAGGCAGTGAAGGTAAACCGCTAGGAGATGTCACTTGCGTGAGGATGTTATAGGCTTCCAGTTGATGGTGAATTATTAATCTGTTGTGCGCAGAATTCGGAACGATAATAAGCATAACAAAAATTAAGGTTTATAATAAAATGAACAAATATATATTTATGTAAATAATTAAAACTGCTTTGAATTGCACCTGAATCTTTCATAAACATCTCTGTTCCCTCTGCATTGTAGGTGTTATTATAAATGTGAAATATGAGTAAAATATATGTGGTGACCGTTTTGAATTACAATAATTTTTTTGCACTGATTTTTTTTAACCTATTTTATAAACCGTTATTTTGTATATATATTTTTTTAAAAAAGTTTTTTAACTAAATATATGTATTATTCAGCGAGAGTAGAGGATGATGGAAGACAAAAATAAACGCCAGAGACTGAATGCTCATATCAAAATACATATCAAAATATTTTTACAAAATACATATATTAGATGCATTTCAGTTTAGATACATGTATGTTAAAAGCATGTTATACTGCAGCTCATGAAGTTGCATCATTAGTATTTTTTATTATCTTCGAACATAACCAAAACACGTTTTGTTATTATAAGTTTGCACTGATAAAACGTTTGCTTCGCAAGTGACGAAGTGAGGCACTCAAAGAGCATTGGTGTTTGGTTCAGATACGATCCGTTTTGCCTAGGTACTGTTGGTTCCACCCACATTTTTTTTTATTTCAATGGATTGGTGATTGCAAAATTTCTTTAGGGTGGTGGTTTTCGGTCGTGTTTATGGAAGACTCCATTGTATGCTGATTTTTGATTTGCTAGGTTTTAATCGGATGTTATATTGACCACAATATAGTTTAAGTATCTATGTAGCAATCAATAGACTTACTTGAGACAGGTTCCTGAAATACCTTGAAACAATTCGGAAATTGAAAAGTAAAAGTTGAAAAACAATTTAGAAAAATGTAGTCAATATAAATGTAATAGTTTAATACGAATTCATCTAAGACTGTTTATCGCTGCCAAATAAGTCATCTAAGGGAATTGCCTATGATGACATCGGTTACAATTGACCTACGGTGTGCAGCATGTCCTGGTGTGAGTGTTTCTGTTTTGCTATGACTCAAAACACATATAAATAAACTGGGTACATCTTTCGGACTTTAAGTGGATGATCTCATCCTCAAATTAATTAAATACTGTGCTGATGTTTACTATGGCATAGCGTCTGTTACAAAAACGCGTCTATAGTGGAGTTACCGGTTTTACTGCTTGGTTTTACTGCTACGCTACACCTTCGGCGATAATACGACCAACTTGGCAGGCGCGGTTTAATACCAAGCTTTTGCATACCACTAATCCCTTTAGACTTCACGCTGTTTGCAGTAGAGCTCGTTCTTATATTAACCCCTGACCTGTGCGACCATAAGGGCGCGGCTTTGACTGCAAGTGGCGGTAGCTTAATTGATGACTGTACCTAAGAGGAGAGAGCATGAAAAGATAAACAAGATTAAATCACGATGATTAATGTCGCTTCCGCGAAAGCAAAAGTGGATCGATGCATTTATTTGTCATACTTGTAACGAGATGCGGGCTCAGTTTGGAATATAGAAATGCATGTCCTAGAAAAGACGAGAGGGCATCAGAACTAAGCGTAGCCTCCGGCGCCATTCTGTCGTGTGGATTTGAACAATTTCTCATCCAAAACATTACTGTGGCGATGAAATACTAGCCTATTCGCATGTGTTCATAATGTATTCTTACCAAAACCGTTGAAGTGTTCATATACCGTCTACAAAATACAGTAATATTCCCGTGTCAGACTTTGAAATGTTAATGGAAGGCACAGGATTTAAAATATAGGATATTATGTGAAGGATTTAAAATAGGCTACCTGTCACAATTGATCAGTATCTCCAAACATCTACTCCACTCTTATCCCATAGCCTTTTCTATATGCACAGTAAGTTTTCGTTTCGAAAATTTGCATTTTTATATCTGATGCCCCGCGGCCGCAGAGACCAAAGCAGGGAAACCGGTGATGGACGTCGAAAGGTTGCTGCTCTAGACAGTGGCCGGGGGGCAGCACGCTGTCCTGGCGCCTGCAATCCTGGGTACTAATCCGGCGGACACCTCGGGCCTGCCACGGAGTGGTACCCATTAACATCTAATAATATTTGCAGAAATCAGAGTAGACGGAATATTCTTTAAAGACCATTAGTCACAATATATTTTCCGCGATGCTAGAAATCGCTGGCACAATGGAGAGCGTAATGGAAAACATCTGCGTTCTGAATAGGACTGGGCACTCAGGACAGAAACTCCTACTCAAGGCTGTCTATGAAAGGAGAAATGATAATAAAATATTTTGAAAACGAATGACTAACGCGCATGCAAGCAAAGGCCTGTGCCGTTTCAATCAAATTCGTAGAGACAGATATTTTCCCTGAGATTCCAGTTGGCACAGTAACCCATGAGAAAAACTTAAACATTAAGTAATATCAAATCCAATCAACATTCACATAATTATCAAAGTCATTTCACTATAACATAGCTGGTTATTTTTGATTCTGAATAATTACTGTGATGTGAAAACCTTAATTAATTGTTACAGAACCCACGAACATTAAAATATGAATAGTAACCATCTTATAAGAAACGGCTAAATCCAAGCACTTTTTAAAGTTTTACAGTTTTTTAATATCGAATAGAATAAAAAAAGAATGAATAATTTGTTTTAGAAAATGTATTTGTAATAAAGTAAACGGGATAATACTTTTAAGTACCCGTGGCTGGTACAGCAATGTGCAATTATTTACATAGCCTATTTCAAGTCATACGTTTTATGCCTGGAATTAAATGAACCACGATGAAATTAACGCAATATTTTTTATTTATTTTGCCGTTGGATACAATATCCTATAACGTTTTATTGAACATTCGATTCTGCATGCCTAACTTACGCTACTGTCATATATTTTATTGAATTCATTCTTGTCCCGACCTTTACTGCGGGGGCAGTTTTAAGGCTTATATTGTGCAAGCGAAGCTTTGGGCAAATCAAATAATGTTCAGATGAAAAATCTAGCTGAGCAATAAATCCTTTTCCAAATTTTCAATGCCGTGTCCCAGTAAGCTGGGAGTTTTCTTGGGAACAGTTTTTCATTGGAGATCCTCAGCGTACAGTTTTTAAAGACATTGGAACTAAATGTGTCTTTTCATTCATTCATTCATTCATTTAAAAAGCCAATTGTCTTCTACAGTTGAAATGATTTCATCTGGGTTTTCACGCCTTGACACGGGTCAGAGTGTAGTGGTCCATAACATTTCTTATCAGCCTTCTGAGTTGCGAAAGTTCACGTCGGCTGGTAGTCATGTCATGCTCATCCTTACACACGCCTGGACGTCCGGTTTCTTGCCGGTTACCTGTCTTTTCATACATTCCCCCTAGCTGTAGGTTAACCCTTCGACGGGAAGTTGTGCATGAGCGCTACCGTGTTTAGCGCAATTCAGACAAGGAATTACCGGCGATTTTCAAGATTTATTGACTTAATTCTTTGTCATGATTTAGGCATCACAAACTGTTTTACCACTAATAGGTCTACTGCAGTGGAAAATCTGATTTTCTTTAATTATCTTAAAACAAAATTTAAATCGGAAGCAATGGGCTTTTAAAATCGGGCATGTTGTCAGGTAAGTGGAAAGGGAGGTAATCTATACTGGTAAAAATGAATCAACGCCCATAAAACATTTCTAAGCAGACCACAGGTGGCTTTCCCGCGAAAATGTTAAGTTCAGCTAAACTGTAAAAACAGTGACATTTTTTACACCTCTTGGAACCAATGATTCCGCCATAAAAAGGTGAAATACCGCAAATGGGGATAAATCACAATGACTGGGAAGACGGGGCTGAGTATGGCATCCAGATGCAAGGGGATGGATGGGCGTTTGCGGCTTTGATGGAACCAGCACTGTCAACTAGTAAATGGGGAAGCACGAGACCCATAATGATGTGCTGTGCCTGCAGACTCTGCGTGGGGTCCGTCCGAAATAGTGCCTGTGATTTCCAAGGTGGGACATTGGTTCAAGCTGAAAGAGGGAGAACGGGCAGAGGCTGGTTGTGTTTGCACGTGTGCGCGCGCTAATGTCTCCTTGTGCGAATGTATGTCCGTGTGCACAGAGCAACATGGACGTGTGAGCAGCCCTGTGTCACGGATCAGTTACAGCTGTGTGTGTTCCGGCCAAGTTTATATAGTGTCCCTAATCTATTGAAAACAGACAGTTGTTATAAATAGATCTGTAATTCTCAAGTCTAGTAAGTTCCGTTAATATGCCAGGGTAAGCATTTCATAAGTACATAAATCAAAGTGACTATTACGTTGCTGCATGTTACATATTGAATCCTCTGTGGTTTTTATTATAAAAAATCATTTTATAATAAATGTGGCATAGACAAAAAAAATGTGATGTTGACCCCTCATAGACGAGTACTTTAAGCAAAATTATTTAAAAATATATATTTTTTTCATTCATATCAGCCAACGTGTTTTTTTCACTTAACAAAATAAAACTTTCAAAGTGGATGACTTTAATTAAAAGATTAAGTATAGCTGTGACAGAATTTTTTGTATAGTTGTGTGCCAGGGAAGACTGCTCTTGGAACGAGTAACATACGTTTGCGACAAATGGTTTTCACTGGATTTTAATTTAAAGAGGAAACGCTGCCAAATGAGTTACAGATGTAAATGCGTTTTGACGTCAAGTTAAAGAAAAGATATTTTCAGAATGAGGAAACCGGAGTTTGGAATGGAATGCCAAAAATAATACGCTGAGTTAGTCCAACCATGCAGTCCAAGCGCTCCCTGACAAACTGACAATAGTGTGAACATGTGTGAATAGTGTGAACATTAATAAGTCTCGGTTGGAGAGTAAGTGAGTGAAAAAGAAAGCAAGGAGAACTTCCCCTGTCCCCCACCCTGTAGCTTTGGTCTTCTGATTTATAGACAGGAAAGTGTCAGAGTACTTCCTGTAACAAAAGTGTACCGTTACAAGGTGTATGAGGTCTAAAAGTAATTATTCCAAAGGCAGGGGGAAAGGAAACTGAATATCACAGCACACTGGTATGGAACCGCCCTCAGGTTTGCCACCGCAGTGCTAAGATGTTGTTTAAATCAGTAAGAGCATTTTATAAGAAAAAGTCTTTCAGGGACAGTGAAGCACAAAGGAAAACATCTAATGGGAGGCCGACTCCCCCCCCCCCCAATGTGTATTGATTTAATTTGCTTATTTAATACAAAAACAAACAGAAAAGGGACATATTCCTGACCCCACTTAGATGAGGACCATCTTCTCACCTCACTGTCTTCCTCAGGTTTTCTCGTCCCTGGTCTGAATTTGCTGAATTTGTTCCTGAGTGTCTATCGTTGACCTCGCCGGTCCCACCATCTGCTACACATTTGGGGCGCGAGTCCCGCCTGATGCAGAACTCCATGGGGGCTTCTGGCTGGAGCCGTGGGGTTACTGGGGAGGTGGGGCAAGGCCTGCTCACCAGAGATGGTGTTTGCTAAGGCCGCTGATTTCTGCGCAGCCTGACACAATGTCTGTCCTGCTGCCAGTCTTCGTCATTAGCGCTGCAATGTGAGGCTATCGTGCTTCGTGTGTGAGAATGCTTAGGATCTGACTGAGCCCATCAGGATAATTAGGGCTGAATCACCGGATACGATAAAAGATGTTTTTTTAGCCATTTATTTACTTATTGCATTAATTAACTCTTTCATTATGATGTTGAGGTTCCCAGAAGCTCGTGCTGTTGGTTCACATTTGCATGGTTTGGAGTTCCATGTTCACTCCATGTTCGTGTGGGTTCTCCTGAGGTTCTTCTTGTTCTCTGGTTTCTTCATCAGGTCCAGAGGCATGCAGCATAGATAGAAAACTCAGAATTGAATTGCCTCCAAGGTGCTCTGTATGAATAAATAGGTGTATACGGAACGGTGTTCTATGCTTTCCTGCCTAAGATTCAAATTACCGCAGCCCTAATTGGCTAATTGGACGGATTAGTGAATATAGTAGTGAGGCTATTAGTGACGTCTGTTTGTTTTGAGGGAAGCTGCAGAAATGTATAAAACATCTAGTCACATTCTTTAAGTATCAGAAGTAACTGATTGGCTTGTACGTCTCGTTACCAGAAAGTTGGCCTATATTAGCTCCACCAATCAAGGGGACATTTCACGTTTCCAGATTTCTTTTAATAGGAAGCATTTGTACATGTTTTGCATGTGTGTGTGTGTGTGTGTGTGTGTGTGTGTGTGTGTGTGTGTGTGCATACGTGTGCCCCGTCAGCTGAGGTGCTTGCCTCTGCCTTCCAGCTGTCACGGACTGACGTGAAGCGGTCATGTTTTCAGTTACCGCCAAAAACGCTAAGTCTTCGTCTCCCATGAAACAGGGCTGGGCGATGCAGTCCCACCAGGAAAACAGCAGAGGGGGGTTAGCTCCTGGAGGCAGGACGCTCCGCTGAGATGGGCCACTGTCAGGCTCCGCCCCCTGCGTTTGTACCCCCAAGGCTCCCCCCCTCCTTCGCCCCCCCTCCCTCTGTCAGCCTGACCTTAACTAGCCTAGAGCACCAACTTGCCCCTATGGGATTTTTACAAGAATAAAATGTGATTTATTACTACAGTTTGCTGCTTATGCTCTGAATTTATTTAAGGACATAGGAGGAGGTTGAGATTTGATACCTCTCTGAAGAATTTACTCCCCTTGCGTGTCCCCATGCAGAACTTTGGCTAATCACCCTCGACATATCATTTTTGATTATTGAAATTCCCAAATAATATGCATGTTTTCAAAACGCCATAGCTCCAGGTACTGACAGACGTCAAATTCGATCACTAACAGCGACGATATAAGCAAGATATACAATATGCATTTTAGTGCAAAAAGCAAATGTGGTTCAATTTAAATATTAGGGGACAATTTAAATATTAGGCAGTGAAATTAAAACAAACCATCTTGCAGAATCTGGCAACAAAATTTTGGTACTATAGCCACTCAACACCAATAGTCTTGAATGTAATACATTTAATTTGAAACTTATTTCAAGAAGAAATCTATACTCTATTTTTTCTCACAGCAGAAACAAAGTAGTCTATTTTAATATATATAATTTAATATATTTATACTAAATTGAGATGGCAAAAGAAAATGCATTAAGTAAATAAGGTTTTGGCAGCTGTTGTGTGTAAAAAAAGTTTTTTTTTTTAATGATTTTTGCAACATAAATATGTAATGTCAGTTTTTTAGTGAGCTGAATTACATTATGGATGCTTAATGTTTCCCATGTGTGTTTGTAATTTGCCAGTAGATGCACTATGGATAATGAGTTGCCTATTTTCAATGCAATAGCCAAGCACAGGAATTCCTGCCCAGCCGACCGCTCTGTTGAAACTCTGCTATTTAGAACCTTGTTAAATAAAACTTGCTCCATTTCTTATGCACTGTCGTTGTTTTGAGTCAGAGTTATTGTATTGGTCATAATTATTCTTAACATATGGCTTTACATTTATGCTTGGGTTGCACCTACAAACACAAAATATTTTAGGTAAAAATGCCATGCAGCTAAGCTATAAAGTCTAAGATGTTTCATCCAAAAAGAGCTTTTTTTCCCAGTTTGACGGTAATTACTCTGGACGGGAAATGATTATTCTGTGAAGGTCATGTTTTGATGTTTGGACAAAGGGGTAAACTTAAGGGCACGAACGAACCGTTTGGATGAATTAGATTAATGTGTTCATGTCACTGTAAACAGCATATGAAAAGCCTCAAATGAGCAATTAAGAAAATCGCATGTCTTCAAGGGAATTTGTAAGGAAAAAGCCTACAGTTAACAGCATCCTTTCTGGAGTTATTCTTACTCTGCTTTAGTGTTATTCCACCCAAATTCAGTGTTAAACAGAAATTATGAACCTAGAGACCCAGAGAACCTGGTGGCCATTCGTATCTAGAAAGGGCCGCTGTGTATGCAGGTTTTCAGTGCAACTCCCTAATTAGATTACTAATTAGAGGACTGAATGGCTGAAGCGTCCTCGCACCTGGGTTTGATCAGCTGACCTAAAGGTTATCCCAAAAACCTACGTACACACCGGCCCTTTCTGGATAAGACTGGCCACCTCTGCTGTAATGTCATTTCGGTAAATTTAAGCAGCAGTGTAGGGGGTATATATCCATGCAGATGTCTGGTCTTACTGATACTCTCTTCAGGCTGCTCCCCGCCTTCTGCCCTGTGTTTCCCGCCCCAGACTCACCCTAATCCTATGCTGGACAAGCAGTTATGGAAGATGGATGGGTTTTTGTGAAACACAAGAAGAAGCATTTTGCCTTTTTATTCTGCAGAGTCGTGTCTTGACGATCCAGCACATCAACGCCTCAGCCTTTCACCCCTCATCAGATATATTCCCTTCACTTCTTGGTGTTTTGTTACATGATGAAATCGACGGTGTTCCATTGACACCACGAGCACCGTCAGTTATGAGTGAAGATTCTAAAGATTAACCTCAGGCCAGTCAGTGGTTAGGTTTAGCATCAGGAAGCAGCGAGGCTTCTATACTGTACACCTGGGTGTCGGCCGGCTTTATATCATTAACAGAATTCCCAGAAGACACACACAGCTGCTTGATTTAATCCAGGAACTGATCTCCTCTCTCCTGTTACTAACACTTGCTCTTCTTGCAGATTTATATGCAAAACTGGGCATTTCAAAACAATTTGCTAAACTGCCTATTTGAAATGCTGACTAAGTTCTGTCATCATGTCCATCAGAGTGAATAAGCGCTGACAGTGCGGGAGGCCGCGTCCCTGTTTGCGGCTCTCAGGTAAACAGGAGTGTTGCTACGGAGGTTTACGGTCAGATGGGACCCATTGTTTCCTCGCTCATGGGGTGACGAGGCTTTAATGAGAGCTGGCTGGAGTTCAGCCCTGAGGGACGCCTTCGCCTCCTTTTACAAACTCATTAATGAACATCTGCTTATGATTTTAAAATGTCAGGCAGACAAAGCAAGCTAAGAAACGGAAAAATTGTAGTCTGTTCATCTCCCCCTGTACATCTTAATAACAATAATACTTTTATAATAGGATTAACAATGATAACAAGAACAATAAGAATAACAACAAAAAACATTATTATTATGATTATTATTATTAATAATAATAATAATAATAATTATGATTATTATTATTATTTTCCCATATATTTTCTATGTTTGCTTGCTCTATACAGGGTCATATTTACCACAGTATGTGCATGTGAAAGACCAGCAGCGGCGCTATGAAAGGCAATGCCTGCTTAATTTATGTATTAACCATCATGCTAATCAACCCAGGGCACCCAAGGAGTTTCACATTTTGTGGATCAGAACCGCGGAACAAAGGAACAAGTTTGAAACATTTCTAAAGACAAGAGAGTAACTTATATAGCTTCCGTAAACGACAACTCTCAGGACACTGAGATCACATTTCCCTTTCGACATGCAGCGAGTAGTGATACGCCTTCCTGTCCACGACAAGCTATACCGCAGGAAATCATCTGGCCACGAGTACGGTGTCTTATCTTCTCACTTTGGTATATTACACCGTTTCTTTGGACAGTAATGCACACCTCACTGCACGAAGCCTCAAGCGGTTGACTAATATTTTGAAAATATCAGTTGCACTTGTGCGTCTGACAGGACCAAACAGAGGGCTATTATTCATTGCACTGATGTGTGCAGTATGATGTATTTTTGCAAACACTGATGTACGTTGAACCGGCACTGCACTGCAGTGGGTGGCCAGACAGTGAATCACCTGTTGCTTCAGCCAGAAGCGTTCCAGTGCAGTTATTCGAGTTGGTTGTAAAAAGAAAAAAAAAGGCAAAATGTCTTTTCTTACTAACACATAGCCTTTCTGTCATCTGGTGGTATCCGACCAAAAGCCCCGGAGCGAGATTTCCGAGAAGCTTTATTTTCAAGGCAGACTAAACTAATGACGCGTCAGACGTTTTCAGATCCCTTCGGCGATGACATTTAAGCGATGTACGCTTCTAACCAAAAGAGCCCTTGGCAGCCTGGTCAACCAAAAACCAGAGAATCTATTTCTTTCCCCTCTTTTCCCTTTTCATAAAAATCACACAGAACCTTAACTGTATGACTCGTTTCTCCTTCCCGTTAATCCGGCCTGACTGCTGCATTTACAGCTGTGATATAGGCCTATACTCTACTCGCATGGGGGGGGGGCTGTCACTCCAGATCCCGGTCACAACATGTGAAAGGACGCGATAACTTGATCAGCAGCTGTAGCTGAACAATTGTTCTTTCTACGCAATGCTAATCCACAGCTTGATTGTGTACTAATGCGGCCAAGCAAGGACAATAATCCAGACAGACACAGCCTGTTACGCCTGTTTAACGAGTCGATCACTGCTCAATATTTTAGCCGGGTGCCACTTATTGTCATGCAAACAGTGACAATTGACATGTACATTGTAAGGTAGAAAGTTACAACAGCGAATATATTTTAATAAGCAAAACGCAGAGCATCTTTAGAACTCTACAGTTAATTAGTAGGCCTATGATTCAGCCTTTTTCTCATTGATTTTTCTTATTATTTTTCTCATTTATTCAAAGTGCTGACACACCTTCTCTGTCTTAAGAAATACACCGTATTTGTTTGTTTGTTTTCTTGGTTTTCCAAGGCTTTTCTCTGCGACCACAATTTCTCCCACATGTCCAAATACTTGCACGTGTAGATAGACATTTACCCTTTGGCGGAGCGTAAGTGCTGCCTTGGTTTGTTTGGTTATGCCTCATTTACACTCTAATTAGGACCTAGGGATGGACTTTCTGTCCTCCGGGGGGGTTATAATCGCTGCCACCTTCCAAATGGCACCTTTTCCATCGTTAACCATGAGAATTGAGCACTTTCTTTGCTTCTCCAACTCGCTGGCTACGCGATAACGTGAAAACCGAGGCATCTTCCAAGGATATTTTTGAGCTGGTTTGAGGGTGGGGGGGTAACACGCATAAGGTAGCCTGCTCTTGAAGAACCACACAGAGGTGAAGCATTGAGCTCCAGAAGGCCTTTACATTTCTGTTATGGTTAAATGATGTCAATAATGAATTGATGTTTGTGTATTAGCAAAATAATGTTGAATAATCACTTCTTTAAATGCCCTAACACAGTGCTGTTCAAACTATTTAAACCATAAGCGGAGACTGACAGTCTTCTTTTGATTCTAATGATTTAGTTTAACTCATGTTCCCCCGACCTGGTTTTCATTGTGGGATTTTTTTTTTTTTGTCTTCGTGCTCATCAAGGTCAAAGTAGCTGCAAATATCAAATGAAAAGACCAACTCGTCATCCGGCTATAGGCTTGCTGGGAACGATGTGTGGGGCCTTTACCTTCTGCGAGAAAATGTTAAGAGGTAAAAAAAAGCTGAAAGCAAATAAAAGCAGCAGCTCCGTCCCGCACGCTTTTGGTTTTCTGTCTGACGGATTCCCTTGTTAGACATCAAACTAGACATCCTGGGATGGGAATTTTCCCTGGGTTACTGGAGCATCTCTGAAAGCACAAATTGTCTAAATCACTCTCTAAATGGGCCCATTCAGCACAGTGAGACACCCTTCAGATGCTAGTTCCAACTGGTCTTAAGGATTCTTTTGCAAGTGCACAAAGGAAGAACTTTTAGAATAATATAGTTTTTTTTCTTACAATTTTCCCTAAATCGCAAAGGATTTGCAATAAATGTTTTCTTCTCTCTTTTTTTGAGTCAGTTCTTTAGCTGTTTGAAATGTTTAATATTTTCCACTCTGCGCGTCCAAGACGTTTACAGTTGGCGTCAGAATACTGAGCTGGTCTCAGGGAGTCACTTTGAAGTGTTTGTGGTATCGCCACATCTGCAGACAAGATGTGCGTACTGAAGGATCAGGTTTTGTCTGTACTCCCCACGTCATGTGACAATGAACAACATGTATTAACTCTTTCCAGGACAACCATCCAGTCTCCTTCCAGCGCAGAATAGCCTACTTGTATATGTTGTACTTACACATATTAGCAAATTAAGTTCTGGCCAGGAAATATACTGAATTTTGAAATATGATAACACATGCTACTGTCTATATTTTTAATTAAATTCTTACAGTCGATTTGTATGTTAATTATTTTGTAGAATTTATTTAGTATTTTAAATCAGTGTTTCATTATCTTTTTTTCCCCTGGCACACCTTCCGTAAGGCAGTGGTTGAAAACCTCGGTTCTGTATGTCATATGAACTTGAAATGGAGAAATAGTATGTTAAGGTGTAGGCAGAACACAAATAGCAAGAACCCATATTCTAATGTCAACTATGTCTCAGAACCATGTGGATCGACCAGGGATTCTTACACGAAAACATCTCCGACACTATTACGACGAACCACAGACTCGTAATTCAATCAGATGTTTAGCTTGCAATACAAATAACAGGCCGGCCACAGCTATTTAAACATCTCTTAATATTAGAGATTGTGCCAAGGTGGCTCGACTTTTCATAAGCTGCAGCAAACCACAGCGATTCCCCGACGGTCAGCGGTGGGGCCATTTGTAACGGTTATTAAAGTCATATTTCACAGCCTTATTCATAAATTACGCCGGGTTTCAAACGAGCCTCTCTGATGCTCGCCGTGTATATTACTGCTTCAGGGCGTGTAGGGTTGTAATGGGAGTCTTCGGCTGCTGCGTGGCTCCTTTTGGTCAGCACATCACTTTGGGAAATGCATGGGAACAGAAGGTAAATGTTACAATCAGGAATCCCGATCCTCTAAACCGCGCAGTTCATGTCTTCTTTGTGTGGCCGTTTATTACTGCCTGTTGTTCTTTGAATAGTACGACGTTTTATACTATGTACAATTGTCGGCTTAACATTAAAAAGAACAGTTTTTAGCAACATGGTTTTCGAAGCAGAGCTACTGTGAGATAATTATAGTTTAAGGAAACAGTAAAACTCATTTTAAATGATGTGTAATTTGAAGTGTGTTGCACAGCGTTCTTTCGAAAATAATCCTCAGTCATGAACTGTTGTTTTGGGGGGGGGGGGAGGGCTTGGGGACACAGTGGTTTGCACTGTTGTCTTACACCCCAGGGACTCGGGTTCAAATCCCCACCCAGGCTCCATGTGTGTGAAGCTTGACATCCTACCCAAGCTATCATGGAGGTTTCCTTCAGGTAACTCCAGCTTCTGCCCACAATCCAAAAACACACTGAGATGAACTGGATTCGCCAAATTATTACTGGTGTACATGGGTTGGCACCTTATAGACTTATAAAGAAAATTAACATAAATATTCAAAAATATAAATATGAGTATAGAAAAGAGGGGATTTCACATTTATTTTCAAACACACTGTTTTTATGTTATTTAGCACAAAACCCATAGAAGGTCAGACTAGATCAAAAACTCTCTCAGCCCAATAGCAAACAGCTTTCCCCAAACACCACTTACAAGCTGAATCATACACTATCCAGGTCACTTATCAGTCCAACCTTAGTACCAGAAAAGGTGAACGATAACAAACCATCGCGGTGAAGGCATCAAAACACACTCTAATTGTCATAACGACAAAAAAGGCACCTAGTTTGCAATTAGCTCTTTCCCTCAGAACTTTTGGGTTTAAACCTTGAGTTGTCTGTTTCTGTCCTAAGAAAATTAGCAGAATTTCATCTGACGGCCGCTCCTGCCACCACGCCCCCCCCCCCCCCCCCAAAAAGCTACAGTCTCTAAATGTAAATGTAGAGTGACACATTATACTGAGTGTGACAGTAAGATTTCCTACAGCTCTGCCACAAGGCCAAAGGGCTGAACTTGCACTGAGAACCGGGAGTAAATTGGTCTGGCAAACAAAGACACAGCGAGTGCGGCATCCACATGTGACCAATTCATGCTGACTGTTACTTTAAGGGCACAGGACTTGAAAAGAGCATGAGACAGCATGGCTCAGAGGTTGATTAGCCATAGCGCTGCCATTTACAATGAAACTCCAAATGTAATGATGAAAGTCATCCATTGCTGCAATGGCAAGGCTTCATGCAATTTTACTAAATCAATACATGAAATGCGACATTCCCTTTACGATCTCCGCTGCAATTCAGTACCAGCTGTGGACCGTAGTTTGCAGACTCGGGGGTGAAAGTTTCCATGCATGCCCAGTTATTTATGTAGCAGATGCTATAACCAAAGTGACACGCAGTTGAGAAAGCAGGACCAGCCAGTCTCTGGAACAACTGGAGTTAAGGGCCTTGGCCGACAGCCCAGTGGTGAAACCTCTAAGCTGACCACGGGATTTAAACTAGTGACCTTCTGGTCACAGAGTCCTAACCTGCAGTGCCCCACACACGACCTCATATACTGCTGAGAAACAGCAGAGCAAAGCAGACTGATCTGTTTTATAGTGTCCTTTGCAAAAAAATATCCGCTCCTAATTCAGTGCTGCACTGCTGTGGTTCTAGACTCCCTGCAGTCAGCCAACGGCTAAAACTTTCAGAGGACTCCCCCCCCCCCAAAAAAAA
Organism: Mormyrus proboscirostris; assembly: GCA_026779585.1. Classification (NCBI taxonomy): domain Eukaryota; kingdom Metazoa; phylum Chordata; class Actinopteri; order Osteoglossiformes; family Mormyridae; genus Mormyrus; species Mormyrus proboscirostris. The sequence continues at coordinate 6,929,162 of JAODKF010000049.1, read as the reverse complement.
GCAGCTCAGGCTTCACATACAATGCTCACAGAACAGTTTTGGGATGTTTGCATGTTTGCTTAATTCAGTAAAAATACTGCAAAATCATTGGCTTAAAAAAAATCATTACTTCATTCATTTGTTTACAAAAATATATCACATTAGAAATAACCAGTGGTTGAAAAAAAAAAACAAGTTCAGAGTTAAAAAGTTAATTGACAAGCAGTTCCACTGGGTGCTTTTTAATTTCCAATTATATAAAACACCAAGCATTTGTGTTTAGTTTCCCTTTGGGAGAAAGTGACAACCTTTACAATTAATAGCAAAACGTCAAGAACGGAACTGAATCCGTCAAAAAAATTATGACAGCTTAAAAAAAACATCCGTGTGGAACATCTGTGCAGGTATGTTATACATTGCTTGTCAATGAACGTTTGTTATGAAACCAATAAATATTCTGCGTTTTTACAGAATTAAGCAGGTATCCCAAGATTTTCTGCAAGCACTGTATGTTAATAAGGCTGCCAATGACACATAGGATGATTCTAGAACCATCTACAGACACACACTGATGATATATTTAAAAACATATGGCCGCAGGAGGGCTTGACTTGTGTCAATATTACTTTTTTTGGTGGATAGTCCCCACTTCCTCATTTATTGTCGAAACATTATAGCCCACCGCCCCCACATTCTTTGGCCTGAACAGCGGGTTTCCCCAGACAAATGACAGGTCAGGAAGCTCACTGTAAAGTCCCCAAGGTGACTCCTCCACAGCGCTCCAGATCGATGTTTCTCTCAAAGTGTGACACATCTCTGTAGACAAAAATATAGCAAGTCATCCTCCATCCCAAACATCGGGTTTCTGGTATGAACATTAGCATTCAAAGGCACTGAGCTTTTCGGCGTAATACGGCATAATTATAACACTCTTAAACTAAGTCAGTGTTTCTTAAACTTTTTCTGTCATTCCCCACTTTGGAGGTATGGAAGGGTTGTAAGCCCCACCTGTCCCAAAT
>JAODKF010000049.1:6862067-6892428 GCA_026779585.1 Mormyrus proboscirostris | reverse complement strand
CACTGAGGGAAGTGGTGGGCGGGGCTCTCTGTGATGGCACTGAGGGAAGTGGTGGGCGGGGCTCTCTGTGATGGCACTGAGGGAAGTGGTGGGCGGGGCTCTCTGTGATGGCACACCGTGATTTGGCTGATGGCAAAAGCAAGTGGGAGCTACGTTAATGACAGAAGGGGAAATTGTTCTGGGAAAAGGGCCTGATTACCTGTTCAAGGCGAGAATTCCCGCCCCTTATTCTCTGCTGAGAATGTGTGTGTTTTCACTGGTCAACAATGATGTGAGAAATGGCCCATTACTCTGACAGTGTACAGGGGGTTCTCGGTTGAGAACGCGAGACTGGGACTAAATAACCAGTGTAACAATTCTGTCATCTCAGTAATTTCAAAAATATATACCTGAGCATATATGGCAGTATTTATTAATAGTTCTGCTGAGTCATTTAAAACTGGGCACTGTGGGACCGTGAGGAGACCCGGCGGACCGCGGCACCTGGCCAGGCTGCCGGCGCTGCACCCGGAGCTGGACCGGTCGCCGTCCCGGAGTGATGTCAACGCCTTCCATGCCTTTCCGCTGAGCTCGCTGGAGGTGACGCCCTGCCGGAAATACACGGCCCGATCTTCGGAGCTGATACCCCACACCTGGAGCAGAGAGCAGCGTTCGGGGAGACGGCAGGGCTAAGCAGGGGCTTTTATTTCACACATGCAGGGAATGAGTCATTGGGGCTGCTTTTAGTGGGGGTGTCCGGAGTCCATCACAGGCGCCACAGGACACACGGCCGGGGTACAGCCTGCATGGGATACCAGGCCACACAGGACACCATCACGCGTGATCACACAAAATTACACACTGTGGGCAATTCAGAGACGACACAAACATCGGCTGCGTGTTTTGAACGAGAAAACTGGAGTACCTGGATGAACTTGTACAAGAAAGAAAGAACATTCAAACTCCACATAAATAGCATGGATGGGATTCAAACTCACAACCCTGGAGGTATGAAGCAAAAGTACAAACTCAAGGCACATATGAAGTTCTCTATTTTCATTGAGGAAAAGTATCAGCGGTGAAAAAGGGCCTGAAGGCTGTGCAGCGTGACGAGAGCACCTCCTAAGAAGGACAACTGATGGTCTGATGGTCCATGGAGATGGGCTGGAGAGTTCAGTGAAAGCAGGAGAAAGCAGGTACTTTTGACTGAGAATCATTCTGCTGGTGGACTGTTTGCTTCAGGCACTTTGGGTAGTTTTGCACTGCACCAGTTACCGTACTTTTGCACTGCACCAGTTACCGTACTTTTGGTGTTAAGGTAAGGCACTTCAAGGTGTTGGTTTTACACTGGCATAACTGGTACCAACACCAGTCCACTAGATTAAGATCAGGCTTCATACCATCATACTGCATGAACATTATAGTGCAGGAGGTCAGGGTTTCGCTAAAACATTTTTACTCTGTCACAAGAAAAAAAAAAAAAAAAAAACTTAGCAAGCTAAACCATTTTAATGATTATTCCTTTTCAAGATTATCAAGTATATGTTTCAAATCAGTTTGACATTTACCTCCGTTGCTTTTGTGTGTGCTGCATGCGTTCTCTGAGACAATCACAATAAATATCACAGCACAATTATTACAATAATATCACATCACCGTATTTGGAAATGTTCTAATACTGTGCTGTCTAGCATATTATAGAAAATGCTTTTTTAATTTCTTGTCAGGGCATTCTGATCTTATTGTATGTGTCCTTCCGACCAGATTGCAATTTTTTTCATTTATTGTTGTTTTCTGAGTTTGTAACTTTTTTTTTTAATGCTTTTGTGTTCCAGCGGCAGGCTATTTGCATAAACCAATTGAAAAAGAAAGCATTTTAAGTCCCACCCCAAAAGTAAGTACCAAAGAAGTACCCCAGCTGGTACTTCAGGTACTGGAACCTTTGGTCAATGGATCAACGCATTAGCATTTCCCAATAAATACCTAGTACTGCCCAGCAGACTGTGTGAGATCAAAGCTTGGAGGTGTGCGTGTGTGTGTGCGTGGGGGCACTAGACAGGGGTTTCCGTATCACTTGCCAAGCCTGCTTTTCAGAAATGCACACCTGGTCATGTGAAACTAGCAGACATGTTAAGTGTGTGAAAGCAAATAAGTAGCAGAAAATAAGTGAGACACTGGGAGGGACATACTGATACTTAATGGGGGGGGGTTATGCAAGGCCAAAAAAAAAAAAGAAAAACGTGACTAGTGCCTGCCTTATTTAGCATGGGGGTCTTCTCAGAGTGAAACCATATTCTATTATTTTCTGCTACATGCCTTCAGAGAAATCCCAGTAATTTGCTGTAAAGTCTCTTTAAGTCAATGATTTTGTACAAAAATTAAAATCTAAAGAAAAAACTGTTTAGTATGCAGAACTCTTTCAGAAGAGACCATTCTCCTTTACCTGGTCATTGACACCAACATCTATCATCACCATCTCTCCCACCATGGAAATCCAGCCTGAACCACAGGGATTGTGGGAGTTTATGCCCCGTCGGAACCACACCTGACGTATAAAGAAGGGAAAAGAAAGAAAACAACAACATTTAAAACCTCAACCAGCGCGATTAACATTACAAGGTTTATGTTTAGCAGCAATGCAAATAAGAGCGGTGCTTGTTATTTTTTAAAACAAATATCATATAACATTGCCGATCATTTAAAAAAAAGTAATTCTGTAGGATACTTATTTTTATTTTGGGGTGAATTTTGGATAAAACAAGGAGCTAAAGAGTGTGTGCATGGGGGTGTATTTGCAAACAGACGAGAGTGACTCCGAATGCACACTTGCCTTGCGATCCTTCGTGACGGCCCACACCACATTGACGCCCACAGCTACGTGGATCGCACCGAACTCGGGGCTGGGGGATTGCACCACTGCCCAGGAGGTTCCTGCAGTTTCCAAGCGATGTGGCAGGTGTTAACTCAGACACCCGACCCAAAAACAGAACGCACCACTGAGCTCGTAACACTGTCACTAGACAGTCAGCATGTAAATCAGTGCTGGAGAACTGCGCTGGGCTTACAGCTTCAGGCTACTGGCCTAATTCCCAGCCGAGGCCTGCGGTCAAACCACGAAGCAACATATTTAACGTTTATTATTTAAGCCAAAAATAATACTCGCCTGGACGTGCAACCACTACAAGCCAACGGGGAAGAGAACCTACCGTAGACCTAACATGAGCTTAGCGGGCAAAACACTAGAGAAACAGTTTTCAAATACCGTTACGTTTACATATTTGGAAATGTTTGTCCAGTGTTTGCAATTATTTTTATATATTTGGCAGTGTTTGTGCAAAGTCACATACAAGTGAGGAGGAGAATACTGTACATAGTAAGCGTGCAGCTGTCAAGGAGCCAAATGAGGTACAAGCATTTAGCCTAAACTTCCAGTGACCGACCTGATGAATGGGAAAGATTGCTGGGATAAATTAGAAACACTGGTTCAACCTTGCATTTTGTTTATATTTCCAATGAATACATGGATTAATCCCTATAGCTGCTCATGGACATGCTAAGCGCGGCAGAGAACCTCGGCTTACTGCCTGAGGTAAGGGGATAAGGAGGCTTTTTTGGGCAGCTGCAGAGCACACGGCTGCTCGGCGTCTGGAGCGACTGACCTTTGGGACAGTCCCTCCCAATGCCCTCCCGGACCAGGAGGTGACCCTCCCACATGACAGCCCACACCAGGTCCCCGGGGCCACAGTTGATCTGCACCACTTCCCCTGGGCACTGCACCTCCACCCAGGCTGAGCCCTCAGGGTTTTGGTGGTGAATGCCCTCCCTGAACCAGACCTGTTGCAGCCCACACACAAACACACACAGAGGCACAGACGAGTTAACACAATAAAAGATATAGATTTCTAGTGGCCTCTTGTGGCAAAATGACAAAACTACAATGCAACTGCAAATCTGCGTACCTTCCCTTGCAGAGTGACCGCCCACAGCGAGATCTGACCCACGGGCTCCTCGGTGATCTCCCAACCCCCACAGCTGATGTCACTGAACGGGTCTGGGAGCGATCCGGGCAATTCTGAGGAGACCTGCTCAGATATCAGACGGGCCCAAAAAAGTACAGTCAGACACAGCGATCCCGTATACAGAGGTCATAGAACCATGACTGATAAGATGAAAATCTGCCTTTTACTAGAATTAACAGGCGGTGATTTTACGCAGAGCTACCTCTTGGGCCCTCACCTTGGCCCAGGTGTCCCGTGCCTTGTACCTCCTGAAGCGGATCCATCGCCGGCGACGGACGCAGGAGTTCCACTTCTTGTCTTTGGTGTAGCTGGCTGGAAAATCGATGGCGTAGGTCCAGCCCTGGTCACAAAAACAGCCGCTTAAAAAACAGCAGCCAGTTAATGTCACTAACCTGGCTTCCTGCCAGCTAAACTTAACATGCAATTTACGATTTAAATTAAAAATGTAAATTTTCTCATGGAGAACAATATATATATATATATATATATATACATATATGCTAGACAATCACAGAGGACAGTAAAAACGTCCATAATTACATCTACGACTTCTCATACTTCTGTCATTTTCTGTCGTTATAGTTCAAAAATTTTACAGTGTCAGAATTGCATACAACCAGACTGGCCAACTGGAACCAAAACAAATGAAAGGATCTGAGTTTTTGGACACTTCTAGGAGGGGCACAAGGGAAGCCTGGTACTGGACAGAGCCACCGTCAGGCCTTAAAGCATATTGGTTTCTATCAGACCGGTGAGGCCTAACATTTCTTTCCATTCCAGCAGACACCAATGCCTTTAGACAAAGCTACGCCTCCCCATCCCCCAAATGACAGACAACAAACCAGACTGCAGCCTTAGCGTAGGGCAGAGATGGCGCTGATCCAAACTTAAAAGGACAGGCTGCCCAGTAATTGAGCGTGACGGCAGCCAGCGTGCAGCCGCGGGTCTGCTCCACTTACCGCCTTCTCAGTGGCTTCCCCGCCGAAGTTCTCGTCCACGTACCAGTCCGCCTCCCACTCCCAGTTGTCTGAGGGCAGCTGGAAGCTGTCCAGCGGCTGGTGCTTCAGACCCGTCATATCGCTCCACTGCCAGCGGTCACTGGGCAGCAGCCGGTCTGAGAAGCCGTCCATGGGGTTCCATCGCTGGAGAATATCGACAGGAGAAGGCACAGTGGTCCCCGGTCTAACTTAAGTGTCTCTATTTGTCTGGCATGTGTTTTAAGGTTGCAGTCAGGACAGAAAGGACCATTAAAAGGAGCAGAGAACATCGTACACAGGCCAACCAGCAAGCACCTCCAATCAGAACACCCTGCGCTGATCAGCTGACACACTTCACCCGGTGTAAGCTCCTGCTTGCGAAAGAAGCAGTCAGTGTCTGGAAAATGAAAGCCAGAAATGCTTCCAGAGTCTGAAGAGAGCAAAAAATCTCCAGACGAGCACTTCCAACACCTAAGAAATTCTTCAATAAAAAGTTTCCTGACCACAAGAGCTGCAGGATAAACAGCAATTAATATAAATATGCTAAAACGCAAAGAAACTTATCCTGGACACAAAACAGACTCACACAAAAGTTAAGCAAGCAGACACAACATGTCCGTACTTGCTATTTCATAAGTATAATTATTTTATAAGAATGAAACTGAAAGTTCCACCATTTTGCATTTTACACAGCACAATAGGAATGACATGGGGCTAGGCTTAGAGGCGTGATAGAGGCAGCATGGCCCAGAGACGACCCTATGACATGCCCACTTCTCCATAAGCCTGACACAGTGCAGACACAAAGTAGTGCGTCCAGCCAAAAGCACCTGGTTCTCATACGTCTCCTCCTGGTAGCGGATGGGCACATCGCTGGCGTAGACGTTCAGGTAGATCTGGTGGTCACAGGCAATGGCCCAGCAGCACTGCTGTGTGGCAGTGACGCGCTTGATCTCCAGCTGGGCATCCTTACTCAGGTCCCACTGCTGGCTTGTGGGGGACAGGCTATACACCCTGCCGAACACGTCCACTGCCCACAGGAGGGAGCTAGGCATGGTGCGCCCTGTCAGAGAGGAAGCAGGGGAGCGTCAGTTGAAAGCTGCAGCAGGCAACACTAAAAGAAGCTTTTCCTAAAGGATCAGACGGCTGCATTCATGCCTGCCGACCCGACTTCCATCACTTATTACAAAAGCTGTAAACTGTTGGCTGCAAGGCAATTTGATTCAATTACAACTATTGAGAGAATGACTTTGAATATTGAAAAAGTTTAAATATCAGCCAGTGATATATGCCAAGACTGACACATCGAACCGATGCCAATATCTGGATTATTAAGGAGTATCAACTGTTAGACTAACAATAATTTTTTACTTAGCTACCTAGTTAGATAACTCAGGGTCTTCACCAATGCTAAGGTAGTTTGCAATGCCTGCACGACAAAACAGAAGTATTTCTCAAAAGCATTGTTGTGCAATTAACCATTAGAGAGCCTTCTGCACTACAAAACTAGGACGAGTTGCCCAAAAGCATCACAGTACAAATACCATAAGGTACTGCTTCCTCTATGAGTATTAACAAACCTTCCCCTGTCATCAATTCCATGATTCACAGCTTCACTGGAGGAACCAATCAAATTGTATATTTAAGTCACATGATTTGGAAAACGTAAATTGTATCTGATATTGGAGCTCTGCTGAAAAGCCAGTTATGCTTTGACTGGTCAATGAATAATGACCAGTGTTAAAAAGCGGGAGGAAAAATTAAATGAGATCACATAAAAGACACAATGCACACAACATTACATAGCATGACCCTATTACTGCTATCGTCATTGAGATCTCCAAGTTCTCCAATGCCTTAAAAGCCAGGGGTTGCAACAGAAAAACTGCCATGACAGTGCATGTCAGGTCCTGAACGCCAAGTGACCAACTTTAACATAGCGGTCTTGCTACGATTCCTTGCCCCATTAGCAGCACATCTTTCTGTCACATTACACAGTATATGGAGAGTGTCCTTCATCTCTGGAGGAAGACAATTAAGCTCAGAAGTAGGGCTAGGCAATAGCAATATAACATAAATTCACACGTGAAACTTTTATCGTCATTTAAATTTAAATGATAAGAGAATGAGAAAATTTGTTAAACTGTCGATGCGTAAAATTGCTTGATAGCACACACCAGCCTGTCACATCACGGCCACGAACGCGACTCCAACCAGTCGTATGGACAACCTACACCCAACAAATTCACAGCAAGGTTTGTTGAGTTAGCAGTGCACAGCATGCTACTGTTTTGGTAATATCATGGAAGAGATGAGAGCTGACAAAAGTGGCAGCTCTGCAGCCACATCATCTTTTGTTTTTTGTTTTTTTTTAAAAAAAAAGACATGTTGTGGATCAACAAGGTAAGAACACGTCAGCAGAGTAGTGGCACTTTTCGTCCGGCATGCAACAGACTGGGGCTGTGTACTGTGACCTCTGCCAAACAAACTGGAAATACTGCCAACTCATTTCACCACTTGATACTTTCAATCAGAGGAAATACGTTTGGTCAAAGCATTTAATTTTTCATTGCAGGACAGGTGACAAGACTACCAGCAATTTTAGCTGGGCCTAAAGAGAGCAAGTGGGATCTTACTGAAGTCTCACTGCAGGTAGGAACAGAAATTACTGAAAGATCAACAGCATCTTTTCTTCATTACCAAGTACCACAGATCTTGGTGCAAAACCACACTTATAATCAGCATTTAATGTATCAAAATTGAAGTACATGTCCAAAAATTTCAAGGACAGATAATTCATTGCATGCAAAGTGAAAATTCTAACAGATCTCTGAGGAAGAACAGCAGAAATTTTTAAATAGATAACCATGCTTTATAATATTCACATCACACCAACTGTTCTGTGGAATAAAACGTCAATGTTGTCTGAACATGAAAAGTGCAGAACTGTAATGCAAGCACAGCTAATAACCTTCCATAGAAACTGGTGCAGCAACTGGACAAAAGGAAGACTTGAAGAGATTTAACTATCTTTCAGATATTTGTGCATGTAACTGCAAGCAAGCTTCTGTTTTTGGCTGCAGGGCACAAGCATGCACATGCATGCACACACAATCACAATCTAATGTCAATTTAGAGGCGCCGATTCATCAGTGTTGCCCCAAACTGCCAGAGAAAGCCAGAATATCTGCAGGTAACACGACGCAAGGCGTGAACGTACAAAACAAAATGAAGATTACTGCTCATACAGTGCTGCTGGAAACAGCCATTGCATCAGAAATCCTGCACGTCTGACACAGGACTCGTATGTGATACGGCCATATATGGACAAGGACACTTTAAACAACAATAACAATCAATTAACTGATAACAATCCAATGACAAATTATACTTGTAATCTAAAATATAGTGTAATGTTAAAGCTGAGAGGTGTATTTGATTATTATCACACATTTTATATATAATATACGCACCTCGTTTGTGTCAACGGCATTTGTACATATATTATGATTTGTTCACTTCATTTGGAAGCAGTGCCTGTTACGGTACCTACAGAACATAAACCTCAGAGGAAACAGCAACAAAAGAATAGTTCAGCCAAACAAAGGCAACTGGTTCTTTAACCGATCAGCTCATCTACTGTGGGCTTGGAGTAAAATCTTAAAGCAGAGTTGAGGTTTTAGCGTTAATTTGGTCGAAAAAAACGATGATGAAAATTTTTAATTGATGAAAGAGACGATACTAAAATAAAGATTAATTTATAATGCCAAAAACAACTGACGAAATGTACTAACCTTTCGTTAACGAATAATAAAAAAAAAGAGACTGGCGTTTTTTCTTATAATATTCGTGAGGATGTATCATGTACAAGTATTTAGAGACTACATTTTGGTTTTACTGTAATTTTACTCATATATTCAATATTTTTAATATTTTTGGGATTAGTTATTGGTAAACAGCATAAACTCGACATCCCCGCTCATTTACATCTATGTTAAGTATAAAATCAGGCAGTGGAGTAAATACTGTACCTTTAAGTTTTCTTTCTGCTTAAGAGAATAAACTGTCTGTACCCTGGTTAAAACTTTATCTAGTTCCTATGAACGGTTTAAGTCTCAAACATACTGTAGCTACAAGGTCCCTGGTGAGAAATAAGACGCAGCATCATCACGTCATACCATGTTATGGTCAGAGGTGGAGATTTCAGGTCCAGAAAGTATAAATCCAGACCAGGATTTTGTTTCAACCAACCACTTGAGTATAAATAGTCACAGTCACAGAGTACTCAACTGGTTGGTTGAAACAAAATCCTGGTCTGGATTTGTACTCTCTGGACCTGAAATCTCCACCTCTGCCCAAGCTGACTTACTGTGACCTAACTCACTGGGACAGAGCTATGTAAAGATTTTTTTAGCTAGATGCTAACAAAAAAAAAATGAGCTCCAGCTGGCCACGCCCCTCATTTGTAGTTTGTTTGGTAGCATTTTCAAAGGTCTCTACAATGGTGCAACTGTGCAATTCTACTGCCACTGTAAGTGCATGCAGAGGTAGGCAGTCAAGGAGAAGTGACCTCATAAGCCTGGTGGTTTGATTGAGCCACAAGCGGGAAAAGCACTTTTCCTGCCTCTACTCCATCTGTGAAACCAATCCGTATGAAAAATACCAAAGCAGTTCCCATTTCTTTGTAATGGTCAGTAAGACTCTTTGTTCTCTACCTTTACCTTTAGTAGCTACCTACAATCAGCCAAACAAAGCTACCTAAAATCAACCAAAGCTCTCTACAATCAACCAAACAAAGCTACCTAAAATCAACCAAAGCTCCCTACAATCAACCAAACAAAGCTCTCTACAATCAACCAAACAAAGTTCTCTACAATCAACCAAACAAAGTTACCTACAATCAGCCAAACAAAGCTACCTACAGTCAACCAAACAAAGCTACCTACAAGCTACCAGACAAAAGAAAGAAACAAGTCCTGCAACAAATGGCCCTGCCATTCAATGAAAAGATGCTCTGTGACACGGCCTTGTGACTCATATCACAGCTAACATTAAGAAGGAATCGACTGATCCCCGGTGCCCACTGCTGTACGTTTATTCAAGAACAGCAGAACAAATTTGAAGCGTGTGGCATGACTGACTATAGCTTTGGTGTAAAGTCGAAACATGGAAACGGTCAAAGATAGCAGCTTGTAGATGTATCACCGAGCGCTTGGCAACATCTGTGGAATGTCACTATGCAGCTGGGGGGATATCTTCGCTCACTGAGGCGATCTGTTATATCTATACTGTTTACAACCCCAGAGAGGGCAGTTGAGCTATTCTAGCTGAGACCAGATATTTTAGTTCCACTCATTACCTGATAGAAATTTGGCTTCCATTACAGTGAATAAGCTTTTACCATATAGTGGGACGGGATTTTGTGTTTCACACCTCCTGGGAGAACAGCTGCATGGGAGAGGAAGTGAGCAAATGTGGTATCATCCTGGAACGCTGGTGGAAACAGCCTTAAGTAGCACGAGTTAAAATGCCTGAAAGACAAGGTGGGATAAAACCGTCCATCTGAGCTTCAAGATCCGCTGGCCCATGAGTTTCGAGTCGATTGACAACTATACCGGTGATGAACGCATAAAAAGGATGTTTGACAATGAGTGCGACTGTCCATAAAACGGGAAGTTAATTTTGTGGTGTGTTGGATTATGAAAAGCAGGAAATTTCACAACCTCGATACGGAAAGTCCAGTGTTACATTACTTGAACATTTGTCAAATCGAGTTTCTTTGCGACCCTGTACTGTATAAAGGGCTGTAAAAGGGATACATGGCGTTTTTTTGTAGAATGCCAATGTTTCCCACACTTCACCTATGAACAACGCCTTAGTAGCTACTTGGAGAAAGCATAGTAACTGTGGCATATATTTAAGGCTTTAAGATCACAACTGTTCTTGCCCAGAGTCCTGCAGAGGAGAGCATATTCCTTACAGGAACACTGCATGATCTCATTGTTAAACGTGTCTGTTCATATTAGCTTCAGTGCGTCTTGCCAGTACCCAAAAGTTGAACGCTATGGTTAAGATTTAGCCTAGGTTCCTTCATCCAAAATAGTGTTCCATCTCTCTGGAACCTCACCCATTGAGTGAATCCATCCCAGTAAATCAAGACTATAGCTACTAGGAGCTGTTAGCAAACAGCACTGTTCCGATTCACTGTGATGTTGTGACTGTAGGTTTTGAACAAGCTCTGGATGCACGAGTGACATGCTTCCATACTATGCCACCAGTTTCTGGTCACAGGAAATCAGACCTGTAGGGTTTAACTCACACCTTTGTAAAGGGAGGCACCGAGACGCTTTGCATCAAGAAGATATACCTGAAGACCAGTCAAATGTATGATCTTAATCTCAATCTGATGGCTTTATGAGCATTTTGACAAATCTCTTTGTAGAACCTTTTGTTCAAACTTGAAAACACCTTATGTCCACTTCAGTGACTGATGTAAACCTTTAACATCAACTTATGCTTTATTCTTGTGAAATAAAAAAAGCATTTTCCCCAACTAGTGTGCTATTTTCATACTTGTGATGTATGAAGTACATTCATACTCCAAGTAACACATTGTAGTCAGGGCTCATTCCTTTCACTTAATTTTTTTCCCTCTCAAAGAAATATTACTCCTCCATGGTTTACCATGGCTGGGCTGGGGTTAAAAAAAATCGGCCGTGGTCTTTACAGTCCCCGACGGTAAATCTTAACAAGCTGGGGGGGGGTCCTTTATGATAAATTTTTCTGGCCCACGTTTTTGCCAGTGTCAGATGTCCAGTCCAGCCAGTGTGGTTCACTGATTTTAACTCAATTTCTGAAATAATATCTCATATGTCCCACAAAATAATATAACTGACTAACTTGAAATTTCTTCTGTAGATCCGCACGAGTCTCGTCAATCTGTATTACATCTTTCCATAGTTTATCAATGAAAATAATATATAATCTTCAAAAGACATCTTAATGCATAAACTTTCCTGTGGTTAGTTTAATTACAGCTTCTGCTTTCGAAGTAAATTGCACTGTACAATAAATAAACCGGAGTTAATTTTTTTTTTTTACTTTTTTGGAAGATGTGGTTCAAAATAATGAAATGTATCACTGAAAAATGTGGGGAAAATCCAATTACGTTATTTAAATCAACCAAAAAATGTGATCGATTAATATGTTCAGATTTTTAGGCTGGTACCACTTCAGTTACCTTCCTATTTAAGCATACCATCAGGTGGTGTAGCTCTACGTATCATACTCCGTTTAGGAATGGCAGTCGTGCTTCTGGTTAATATAATATAATATAATATAATATAATATAATATAAACAAAGCTGCCGATAACACGCGGGATGCCATAGTATGCATTTGGTTATCTATAACTGCTGCTGAGACCGCGCCCTGAGACAAACCATTCTTTGCATTTTTTTTCTTTTATACAATTAGCCTACTGATAGGCAATACTTGGATTATCGTAGAATGTACAAATGACCTTAGATGACAATAAAAAATCAACTATAATCGAGAGAGTTCATTACCATTGCGGTACAGGTTAATTTCTTGCAGCATCTGTACACTCCTGCTTTGACGAGACAAAAAAGATCCCGCATTGTAGTGCAGAAGAATTACCCCCTGTGTAAAATATATACTCTAAATACTTAGTGGATAATGTCAAGCAATCTTGACTCTTCTACCCATTAACCTCTATCATATCATACTGAGATCTGCGAAAAGTACGCTACGTAGCCTCTAAGGGCATATAAGATTGATGGCTCAGAAATTGAGAAAATAAGTTCTGATCTTTGGGGTAACCATAGAACTCAGCACTGCATGCAGGCAGTATAACTAGAACAGATGCGGTCAATAAATACAACTTTACTATTATAAAGGTTACACTAAACGCTGTCGTTTCAAATTGGAAGTTCGCGGTAGAGAACGGCATACAATATAAAAACAGAGAAGTTTACATTTAATGTCTCCAAGTGGAAAAAAATATAGCAACTGCAAAATCGATACCTTCATTGTGTTGGTACGACTGCAGACTCGTCTGAAAACTTTGCAGCAAATGTAACGACGTGCAGGATTTCACACTTTTCCGATTTACCTCTGATGTAGTTGGATCTGTTTTCATCCAGTAGACTGGAGGAAGACGTGCCCATGATGCCGTGAAGGTGTCCCGGCTGTTCACTTCTACGGTTCAGGTGTATGTATGTCCTCTGTCGGCTTCAGTGACACGGCTGGCCGCAGTACAGCAATCAGCCTTTTATTCTCAGCTCTATCACACCAGGGCATCATAAACTTCCTCAAACTGCAGCGCCGCCTTTCATACTCTTCGCTTACTCCTTGTCTTTAACAAAAGCGTATAAATCGTAATTCAGGCATTTTCAATTTGTCATATATCAATAACACATAAATGTGTATTTTTGGAAGAAAAATACCCCAAGTCTATTATGTTTGAATATCCGTTATTTTTGCTATTATTTTAGGGTGGAGCCGAACATCTAAATGAACAGTAAAATGGATGGAATTAACTACTATATAGTTTATGCTAAACGATTTTTTCAGGTGTGATACAATTCCGTATCAGCTATTAAGACTGAATGTACAACATGACAAAAGCATCGTTTTTTTCCTTTATTTCCAATCAAAATATATTGTAATATAGCAATCGATTGCAAGCTACTTCATAACCGTGAAAGGGGGTATTTATTGACATGTGTTATTAATTAACTCATAAGAATAATTGCTCAGCAAGTATATAATCATTAATTTAATTTTATGACGTTAAAAGTGCAATGTTTAGGTAATTGTTACTACATTTCCCGAAAACCACTGCAGATAAACAGCCACCATGTTTTTTTTTTTTTTTTTTTAAAACAAGCGTGCCGAATGCAGTGTTCCACTCAAAATGTAAATAAAGCGGAAACAAACTATATCTCAGTGTTTATGAAAGGCGGTCGTGCATTTATTATATATTGTAATGCCTGCAACTAGATTAATATTACATAAGATGGACGGGTATCATATGTAAGACCACGTAGGCTACCATCATTTCCAGCTAGTCAGCATCCATCTACCCCTTTATCCTGGCATAGCTAACATTATATTATTGTCGTCAAACACATTGTACGAAAACGCAAATTACAAAGTTGTGCATTAAGTCACTTTCCTGCTTTTAGTCGTGTCACCTTCAGCAGCCCACCGTATCATATTTGTAAAAGCAAAAAGTTTAGTGTTTCGGAAAGAAAGCTTTGATATTTGTTTGCACAATACACACAGTTCACTTTTTTGTATGTACACCTGCTGAAAACGATGAGTATGATCTATAAATACATCTAAATAAGTTGAGTTGCAAAGCAGCGCGTAAAATTGTTTCAGACGCGATGTTCGTGTGTATGTGCCTGTGTTTGGGATTAGAGTTTGCGCTGGCGAAGTCCTACAACTTTCGCAACGTTGATCAAAATCGAAATATAGAATATAGGCGGAAACGTTTTTGCAATTTCCTCACTATATTTAATGTTAGCTGAGATTTTGTAATAATGAAAAATGTTGTGAAAGTAGGACAAGGTGGTTTTATAAAACTCGTATTAATTCGTTTCGCCGTAGTTCAAGTGTTTGTAAATTGATTTATATGTAAAGAGTTTAACGGAAAGAATCTTTTCTTTATTTCTCCCATTCTTTTATATAAGCGGTTTTTTTGTTACCTGCTAAAAAATGACCCAGATAATACAAACCAGTGGGTGCTCAGCTTGTATTAATTACATCGGACACCGCAGGCCAGTGGGTGGGGAATATCTCCGGCTTTAACCTTTAACCTAAATCAGGTGCATGCACGGCGTCATAATAATCCATAGTACACACATCAGATAGAACACATATCAGATACTTACTTTGGATAATTTGTGTGATTATGTGAATAAGTGAGTAAAATGCAGTTCAGCAGTGTACATAAAGTTCACTTCAGTTTTAATTTGTTTATTGCGAAACTCAAACGTGTGTTGCTACACGGGAAAATTGTTCTTTGTTTTTTTTGGTGCAGTTTTACTATTCTTCCTGCAGGTGGAGCCTGGAGATTACGATGTGTCGTGTGTTGCCACCCCCCCGGCAGCCTCATCTGGAAATGCTGAATACCATGACCACCAAGGAGTGGCTGCACCGCCTCTGTGCAAACTGCATCATCACCACACGGCGATCTGGGTCTGTTCGCCCATCCCTCTGCACTGGCTTAACGAACCCATTCCTGGACAGAAATATCTGACGTTTATCTGCCTTCCTTAATCTGTAGCTCTCGTCTTCTTAAAAGCACATTATGAGTCTCTTTGGGGGAGCTTCCTAAAGGAGGATTATGGGGAAAATGTATCATTACAAAAATTCTTTACCACTTTTTTATTCCTTGTTTTTAATGTACATCGTTCTCTACTTTAGTATCAAACTTGTATTTTTATCAGTTACGTACAAAATATATACTAATTGTTTATAAAGTCTGCCTTCCTGTCCTCCAAGGTATTGGTAGATTTATGGATCCGAGTTCTGTCACCGGAAATTCCATCACCATTGTTTTTTTGTCGCCATAGCAACCATCAAGAGAGGTGCCCAGCTCACATCAGCCAGCGCAGCAACCAGTAGGGCCTTCAAATGCTGCCCAGCGTTGAGTCAGAACTTTTCTTCTCACCTTTTCTGAAGTGATGGGAGAGAGAGATTTTAGGATCCTCCCAAGGGTGGGATTGCATTAACCAATAGGAAGTAGGTCAAACTATAATTGACAGCAAAGAATGATTATACTTATTATGAACTTAAACATGTAATTTGCTCCAATCCTGATCATCTGTCAGAAAAAAAATGTACGAGTTTGTACCTTTACTTGTCCCTGGGTGTATAACCTCATGGGTAAATGTACCTTTTAAGGTACAGAAATGGACTCTGAGGAACATTTTTGTACCATTGGGGGTCACATTAATATTGTTTGTACCCTGGGGATGTTCCTCTGGGTCCATTTCTATACCTTAAATTACACGAAAAAGAACATTTACTTACAGCTGTGGTACAGTTGGCAGACCCTTGAGGGTGACTAGCAAAGGTATATATTGGTACCCTTTTTCTGACTGTGTTTGTTTACGATGCTCTTCTGCCCCGGCAGTGAGTAGAGCTACGTGAGACGCACATGCTTTGGACAGGAAAGGAGACGTTTGTTGTGGGTGAGGAGTTTTCCTTCTTGGGAACAATGGGGTAATTGGAAGGGCAAGGAAAAGCGTTAGCGAAAAATAAACGGTCCTGTTGTGACAGATGTGGAGAGGAAAACGGATTTGGTGGGGGCTGTGGGGGGGGTCATAACTCAGAATTGGTATGAAACACAGGTTTGTATCCAGTGACAAGAAAGAGGAACAGCTGAACCTAATCAGTGCCACTATCGTTGGGTATCTGTTGCTCTCAGTTCCACCCCTTTACCCAAAGGAACTGATACATTTTGACTGTGCTCTGTTGGTCTCTCTCCAAGATGGCCGCCATATACTCTGTTGATCTCTCCCCAAGATGGCCGCCATATACTCTGTTGGTCTCTCTCCAAGATGGCCGCCATGTGTGTGGGAGCAGCAGGTGGAAGATGGCATTGGCCAGGAAGGCAGCAGTAACCAAGGCGACAGCTTACGCCTCAGCAACACAGCAGGCCGCAGCACCAACGAAACCAGGCTGAGTAGCAAACGTGCCAAGACTTTGGATGACCCAGGCTTGGACGCGGACGCCGCTCTGAGGATTGGAGTCGGCGAGATAGAGGTGGTCCTTTAGACTCATCCTACACTGATTGAAAAGGATCGAACAACACGGGCAAGGCGGGTGACTACCATCAGCCTGATGTTGCCTTTTCCACCAAGTTAATTTTAGTAGTTAGTAACAAAGTAGGATTGTGGTTGCGTCTTTGGCGTAAATAAGCATAGCGCCAATCAAAGTTGATAAACGATCAGCTCCTGTCTCTTTAATTTACACTGGAACGCGTCGATGCGACTAGAGATGATGGTTGACATGCATCCCGATCAGAGAACTGAGTTTCACTAGCTTGCTTTGGCACCGATTCGACATGGTCATTCGGCCAAAACGGCACCGACGGGTATCAACCGAGCCCAGCTGTGCCACAAACACAGGCCCAATGGGCAGTTCCCAACTCGCTCTGACAGCCTGATGGCTTTCAATGGCCAATGGTTTGCCAGAAACTTGCCGAAGTGTGGGATTCATGGCCAGGAAAATCAAGATGTCCGGGAACGCCATGGCTGGCCACTTGTCAGTACCTGGCTGGGAGGCTGGTCATGGAGGAGCCCTATGGGAATGGAGGAGACGGCCAGCGAGAAACGGTAACGTCCCCAAAGCCGACTTCACGGTATGTCTGACACCTCACCGGTGTTTTTCCGGCAACATGAAACCTCAGTGGAATGACTTTCCAATCTTATTCATGAATTAGGCATCTGCTGATCTCAGCAGGTCTAAATCAAAGTGTTAGAATTAGTACTGCCATTTGCAAGTCTTATTGGTTTGTTGCTATCGGAGAAATGAGTCTTCAGCTTTCATTGTGGGTGAGATTACTGTGCTGTCAATCATTGCAAACTCATGAATTGTAGCCAATGGATAGTGGGTTAGACTAGTTAAAGGATTTATCATGAAAAGGTCTATGTATGCTCCATTGGTCCAAAGTAGCAAATTTACTCATCTTGCACGTGGCATGTAGTTTCTGCTGTGGATCTTGAGAACTTCATCGTGTCTAAATGGGTAATTTAACTCGGAGTTGGTCAGTGAGAAGTACTGGAAGGTCAGCCAGCCCGTGCGGCATTTGGGATGGTTACGGGCCCAAACAGTGACATAACTCTGCTGACCCTAGGTGACCTTCCAATCATAAGCACAACATCCTAACCCACTGACCTACACAGCGCCCCCATCAGGCTGGAGGGCCTCTCTGGATTTGTTCCTTTGCTAGAGCTATCACGTTTAATTTGAATGTGTAAATTAAATTTAAATATGCCTATCAACATTTGTTTCAAAAACAGATATTTCATTATTAAGATAAAATATACATTTATTTGTTTGTTCATTACAAAGACACAAATTGATTATAAACCAAACATGGAAGAATACTGAAAGTGTGATAAGAATTACTAAAGCTCAGGAAAAATCCCCCAGTTTGGTAAGGAACTGGAAATAAAGTCTGAAACTTTAGGACTGGCTGGTAGCATTATACGAAATGGCAACTGGCCTGATCGTCCAGTAATTAGAGATTAAAACCCCTGGTAATCTTAGGAGCTCCATGTGGAAATACTTTGATTTCTGGGCTGTATATCAAACGATTGAAAATACAGACAAAGTTATATGCAAACCATGCGACTGTGAACTCCTGTGTCATAGCAGCCCTATGAACCTGGGGGCACCTGCAGTGCCGTCATCCAGCCGAACACAAAGAACCGGGAGACCACAGTGATCCTCTGCGATGGTGGAAGATGTTGGGTGGTACAAAATACCTCCACCTCGCATAGCTGGCAAGGAAGTGTGCAAGTGGTCCAGGGTCATCGTTATGGTTGGAACACATCTTCTTGACAGCTGGGAATATTGTTAAAAAACACTCTGCTCTCAACATCAAACATGTTGATTGGTTCATTTTATTTACAAATGTAGTTTAATCTACCAATTAACAGTTGTTTGGATGGGCATGCTTATCAATCAGTACAAACACATCTATTTAAAGTTTCAGAAATTTTTTTTGAAAATACCTTACAAATTGTTAGTATTCCTGGAGAATAATTTGTTTGTGCTTTGAGCTTGAACCAGTCGTGGTACTCTTTATAAATGTAGTTACATTGTAGCCTAACAATTATCCAATCCAGTTTAGTTTACTATGCTTGTTAATTATTAGTAAACTGGTAATGTTATGGCAGTGTTAAGCCCAGTTTGTAGTGAGGTGAGGGTTAGTTCTTTTTTAAGTAGCCTACTCTTTGCTAATTGTTTTTGAAAATGTAGTAAAATGTAGGACAATATTTGTATTTTGCGCTGAACTTTTCCCTAATAATATCGCCTGAGAGATTACCGTCCTACTGAAAAACACAGCGTGGACCAGCATGATTTCCAAGCTGGTTAGTCTTGGTTTGGTGTTGGTGGACCAGCATAAATGTACATGAAGCTGCTACCCCCAGCACCAAAACACAACATATGCCAGTAAAACCAGTATGCATTATGCCGGTCATGCTGCTAACCAGCTATACTGGTTTGTGTTGGCTGTTTTAGCCACGACGCCCTGCAAATGGAAAAACCTGTAAGCCAGCTACTTGCTGCCGGATTGGCTCATATTTACTCTTCAAATCTGAGCTGTTTTTGACCACAAATAACCCTGGACAGCGCGCACACACGTCATTCGCTAACTCCAACTCACCTCCGCATGTTTTTAGACCGAGGGGGGGAAGCGGAGTACCCAGAGGAGACCCCACAACGACACGGGGAGAACATGCAAACTGCACACACATAGACCTGGGGCTATGGTGCCAAGGGGCGGTGGGACTTCCCTAACCCCCGTGACACCCCAGTCAGCATATTCTAAAGCAGCTACTGCTTATGCACTTTCACAAGAAGACTTGAGAAATGTAGCGCTAGCTAAGGAAGCACATTTTTTAATGGAAAAAAGTAATATGTATTTTTCTAAAGATATTTTACTCCTAGCTGCCCATCTCCTCCACCAAAAACCTTCGGTCCTTGCCTTTGGATTTTCATCTGCCCCATCGAGGGAGCAGATCCCTTCCATCCCGTGATGTACAGAAGACTGATATTGCCGCCTGTATGTCTTGAAGCACCTCCCAGTTATCATTGTATCCTGGAATTTAAATATATAAATAAGCAAAATGCTCTCAAAGTAGTTTTTTTAGTTGCTCTGTAGGGTGCATTACATTCTCTCCGTAACTCAGTTGAAATGTAAATGTATTAGAATTAGGAAGCTTACTGCTTTTACAGCACTCTCATGAGTACCAGGTTCTGACCACCAGGTGGCAGAATTCAGCCATAAAAAGTGTTTCACAGTTCAGTCCAGCCTGGTTTAGCTGCCATTACCATGCAGTGTCTATCTTTTCCCACATTGGGCCCATATGCTGGTGTGGCTGCTTTTCTGTATTCCCATTCCTGCATAGGTTTGTGTTTCGATGCTGCTGTTTTGTGACAAAGACGAGGCCTCCTTTATCTCCTGACCCCACGGCCCGGGTTTAAATGGGCCCATAACCTCCGTCGCAGGTTGCGCACCAGCCCTCCAAGTGGGACTTCGTGCAGTTTTTCTTGCATGTGTACGTGAGTGCGTGGCTAACAGACTCCACCTTTATGTAAATCATGATCTGCGTCTTCGCTGGGGACGATTCTGACTAAAAAACACGTGCAGGTGGTTTGGATAGGAAAATGACTCTCCCTCTTTCGAGCTTGTGTAATGATGTCACTTGGGATGTTTATTCGTCCCTGTGACCAGTGTAGTGCTTAATTACTGAAACGTTTAAAGGTTCCTGCATGTATAACTGGTCGCCCAGTCACTGGGATTCTTTAATTGCCATTATCTTTTCACATCTAGCCATTCTGCTCTCCTCACAGGCATTGTTAGCTTGTAGGTAGACTGTCAGTAAATTATTTTTTCTGGGGTGGGTGAAGTTTGCAAAATATGCCCCCCCCCCAGAGGATACTGAACAGAATAGGAGTAAGAGTACACTGGCTTCTGCCAAATGCGCTTGCTAATTAGGCACTGAATGGTAACGACGGGTTGTTAATTATCAGAAAGACAGATGGTGCCGTACCCCAGTGTCAGGAATGTTCAGGGTTTATTTTGTGGAGTAAGGAAATTGGACCATGATAGGAACTTAGCGGTTGTTAAGAAATGTCACTTGGAACGGGCCGGTGCTCTGTGTTTCACGGACGGTGGGTGGTGCTGATGCTGGTGTGAGTCCTGTAGCGAATTAGCCGCCTTGTGCTGCGCTAAGCACTCCCATGGAGATGCCTGATGGGACGGTGTCTGCCAGTTACCGGGGCCCTCGGCTTTTCATCCTTTCGTAAGCTGCCAGGCCTCTTTAGTGCGGGACATTTCCCATGACACCCCCCGTGTAAAGCTTCCTGTTCCGATCAGCCGTGGCTGGAAGGGTGATCTTCGTCCCCTTTGCTGCTTTCGTTCTGAAAGCTTCCCTCACGCCCGAGCACCCCTCAGCGGGAAGAGCCTGCTGCCACACTGGCCTCTGACGTCACACCTGCGTCAACGGCCGATCGCCGCTGAAAACCGTCTCGGTGAAAATAGCCAGAGAACTATTGAACTGAGTCACGGTTAACGTGGCCAGCAAGCTAAATGAGCCCAAATTAGCTGTAAGCTTTTGTAATCACGTGACGCACACTGCATTATTCAATTGTAATTCAAACAACTCCACATTTTCAGTTTTACTATGACTGACAGTTTAATTAAATACCAGGCAGATGAGTATTTAGCCTCTTATTGGTAATTATTTGCTTTATGTAATATTTATTGAGATTTTCACAATAACGTGGCGATGCAGCAGATCTCGGGCTGCGACGGAGCAGAGCAATCAGCAGTCCTTGTGTTGCGCCAGACAAACAGTCGGCATCGCCGTGTGGTCCAGCAGCCGTGGGTCACCTCGGCGTCTCCACAGAGCCCCTGCCCGGGCTGTTCCCTAGGCAACAATGAGCGCACGGCAACAGCGTCAGCCACTGCTACGTCGGGGGCAGCACTGCTTCCTACGTGCCTGTCGCCTCTCTCCTGCAGGAAATGGGGTGTCTTTCTTGTGAAGGACATCTTCAAGCCTTTAAGCTTCGACCACCTTTGTGTTATGGATAAATACAGAAAGTATCCTCGGGTGACATATTCCAAGAACCTCCACGGACGGCCGAAACTATGGATAATAGCAAACCATCCGCGGACCCCATATGTAATGTACATACATATAGTAAAGTTTAATTGATAAATTATGTACAATAAGACATTACCAACATTAAACACAGGAATAATAAAGTATATTGTATTGTGCTCTCTCAAATGAAAGGGATTCTGACATTTTACCTTAATTCTCAAAAGATAATAGAGTAATGAAAAAATGCTTATCAATGAAGGAGAAGTGAAAATCATGCTTTTTATATCCCTCAAAGGATGATAGAACAATATTTTTTTTTATACTTTTTTACAATTAAAAATATTGAATCATGTACTTGTGCATAATCTGTAATGGCGAACTGGCATATTTAACCACGCAGCAGTCTGTACTCGCTTGACGCCAGGAAACTTATGAACTGTTTACTCTTGGATTTTTTTTGTAAGGTGTGTATAACTGAAACCGGGAATGATGGGGTCCCATTGTATCAGTGTGTATGATTTGATCATGCAATTGCACCCCCTACTGGTCAGATGAAGATGATTTTTGAACATGTTATGTTGTACATCTGTCTATCTGACTGGTTGCCTTTGGGTCTGTATTGAAAAGTCTACTCTGTTAGGGTGTCTTGGATATTTTTCACTAGTAGGGAAAATTGGTGTCATCGGATGGCTGACATCCTGCGAGAATAAGTGTGGTTTTCTCACAAGCACATGCTACATAAATCTTCTCTGTAAAGTGCTGGGAAACAGCTGTTCGGTACCTCACTGATTTCTTAAAGCGTAAACAAGTTTTTACTGCTGCCCTTTCTCAGCAGCCAGCAGATCAGGTGACACTGAAACACTGTTCAGTGGAAGTGCGAGGGTTGCCAGATCATCATCACGGAAGTGAGTTTCTTGCTAAAAACAGAATGTTTGTTTCCAAGTAGTTGCCGGTGAGCTCCCATGGAATTCTGGGAGAGAAAGACGGGTGGCACTCCGTCAGCTGAAGGGTGGTGCGCCATGCGGGCGGCTCTGAAGAGCTAGGCAGGTTCCGACAGGCTGTGAGGTTGCCTGGGCCGGCTGCCATTGTTCCTAGAACCGTGGGCTTCTGGTTTCCACACGTTGCCAATTCCGACTGTCACATGGTACTCTGCTGGTTGACAAAGCATGAAACACGCATGTAAGCCAAAGTAATCCTTTCTGTAATTGCAGGCCGTCCTTCAAGTGTATCTAAAATTGAGCTCAAAAAGTTTCTTTGTAACATAGCATTAGATGTTAGGCTGTGTGTATTAATTTTTTTTTACGTATTTGCACCATGCCGCACTTATCTTTTGTGTGCTAAAAGGGGTTTAATTACACCTTGATAAAATGCACTTCAATGTTCTGGTACGTTGTCCAAGCACCAAGATTTCCCTACTGTAATTTTGACCTCCAGGATCCAGATACACATTTCTGTTTAATCAGTTAAGCATTTGATTTTGTTTGCAGGCCAGAGATAACAATTACTGTGAAAACTTTACCTTGGGAGAAAGGTCAGTAACACTTTCCAAGGTAAGATTTCTGTTTTTACTTGTTTTTGAAAGACTGTGAATTGCATGCGCTGTTGTACTCATCACACCATTATTGTTACATAAAATTCAGTCAGTTCAGCACAGTGTTTCATGAATGTTCTGGAGGCCTTGGACTAATGTTGTGGGCCTCGATGGGTGTCACATGTTGTGTTTCTGCACCTTGAACTCAGAAGACTCATCTTGGCTGAACGTTTTTGCATCTGGTACCTCAGGTAAGTTTTCTGGAGATGCGGGTTAGGTTGCAGGTGAGGTGGGTGTTTTGGGTGGGCAGAACCCCTAACCCTAACCTGGTGGACCTGTGATGGACTTCATCTTGTAACCAGTGAGGTGCAGAGTAGCGGTTCCACCCCCTCTCCCTGATTCGTTCACAACTAGCGAGCTTGTAGCCAATGCCGTGAATGTTGGCTGTAGAGGTTGTTTCTGGAAATGTTCTCTCGAGATGTTGGGGGCATTAACCTAAGGCTGTGTGATTTGGGGGGGGGGTGGCTGGGCACCTGGCAAAACAGTGGAGAATGACCCCCAGCCAGGTCTGCCCCCACATTAGCCCGTGTTCCTTTGAGCACAGCTGCCTGCCTGCCCCTCGGGTTCTAGAGAATTCTCCGGAATGCCCATATAGCTCAGCCTTTGTGTTTTTGCATATATGTCCAGTAAGCTTATCCAGTCTGTCGTCAAGGTCCCTCAGTGTCAAGGGTATTGGCTGAGCCCCTTCAAGTGCTGTGTTTATGTTTAGTTGTCCAGGCTAATGCGTTTAGCCGTTGCAGCTGTTTCACTGGAGCGATTCAGGATAAGCACCTCGCCTACGGCTACTAGAGCAACGACCTTCTGGAACTCAGACTTGTAACCCAGGGGTTGCCAGATGGTGTTAACGATTAAATCACCTGCTGTCCCCACGACTGACGCTAATCCTTTTCTGTAAACTTCGAAAAAGGTAGAAAGTCAAAGGCAACTTCACAGTCACAACTGCACACCTCCCTTAAGGTCAAAGGTGTGGCTTTACCTTCTGTGAGGAGATTGGCTGTAATACACTGAACCTGTGTATGCCTGAACAGACCGTCCATGGTCACGTCCCAGATATGGGTCTTCCAGATTCAGCTTGCTCTCCTCTGTCATTCTCTGGCCACACCCGTAACCTCAGCGTGAACTCTGGAACGCGCTCACCCGAGAGGAGAGGCAATTCTATGAGAGGGGGAGTTTAGCGACACCTAGGGGGCGACGGGGTCACATGTTGAATTAATTTTTTTTAAGGCTAATCTGGAGTTTACATGTGAATGTGAGACTGTCAGAGTCATTGGTGGGGAGTTTAAGAAAGAGAAAAACCATTCAAATGTACTTACACCCCCCAATGTAAACCAAGCCTCCTATGACTTGTTTTACATTTTTCTTAAAGAAAGTAACTGGAGTTCACACTGAAGCCAGTTATTTATTCATGAAGTCTATTATTGAGAGCATAATTGTCTTTGTAGTCACAAGCTTGATGGCAAGTTTTCACGAGGCTGTCAGACTGTAGTTCCGGCAGCTGGAGTCCTGTTGGGTGCCTGTTGTCCTCCCCCTGGAAGAATGGGGTCGGGGTGTTAATTTACTCAGCCCTCCTCTGAGTACCGACAATATCCAGGCAGTAATTCCCTGGTCACTCCGTTTTTCCAGGTGACTTTCTGCGTTCTGTCAATGACCGTCGTGAACTTTCCCAACCATGAACCGTGACATTCTTGGTTCCGTGCGTACCACAGTGTACTTGTCGCAGTCGGTCCTTTGAAAGAACAGTGAGTATGTGTGAAAGGTTATCCTGTCAAGTAAGACAAATGATAAACATGGTTTTAGTTTCAGAAGAGAGAATGCCTGTGTGAATTCAGTGTCTCCCAGGAATGGAATGTCATAATACTGGCAGAGTAAGAAATACAGCTCAATAACCAAAGTCTGTCCAGTATTTGTCCAATTTGTCCCATGCTTAAGAATGATTACATGACTGGCTACTATTAGTGTACATTTTTTAAAAAAGGGCTTATGGGTAATTTGGAAGAAGGTATGGAGTTTTGCTTCCTACGGCCACACTGAGTGACAAAGGACCAGTTCACTTCATTTGCAGGGACCTTCAAGCCTGAATTTTACAGTCATGAACAGCCAGTTGGGATGAATGATGTAGTAAAATATTAAATCTGTCCACCATGTTCAGGTTCACTGGTGGAAGCATCTTTAAAGGCGGCCCTAAAACCCAGAGTATGCAGCCCAGATTGTACCTGTTAGCATGTTGTTGCTGTGTAATTACCATGGCAAGTTGTGTTTTGCAGCCATGTCTTGATCACATCATGAAGCAAACAGAAAAGTGTATCATTAATGCAAATCTCAGCTGTACTTTCACCAGCACGTGGGAGGAGATGTAGTTCAAACCCGCTGCGGGATGGCGTAGGTCGTCCCACAATGGTGTTGTGTAACGTTGTCATTTCTCTCTTTTATGTAATATCCCATCCTCCCGTTTCGTCTAGGTAACACCGTCTCCAGGGCCTGGATAGACGCAGCTCAGATGCCACGTTGAGCTCAGCTTGTGCTTTTCTTAACGATGCAGCTAGGAAGCTGGGAGGGGCCTGGTCTTGGCCAGGTGGGTGATGTCACAGCTTCTGGTGACGTGTGACATGTAAATGGCCAAACTGGTAAAAGTAGTGCCCTGTCTAGATTTCACTGCTCACATTGGCAGTGAGAATTACTCATGACACAGGGAGCAAAAAAATATATAATTCAGATCATTCTCAGACCCCAGTGTGATTTTTTTTTTTTGCTAAACATTTTGGGACAGTATTATGTTGGTTTAGACATCTAATCAACAGCGTAGCAGTGCCTTACCAAGGAAGGAGCAGTATGGTTGGTTGGTTTGTAACCTGCGACTGGATGGAAGATTAGGAGGATCAGCGGGTGGAGATTGACGTGCGCGTAGCCATGTTTTAAATAAAGAACGGAGCCAGTGACCAGTAAAGCCCAGGGTTCTTGGGAGGGGCGTTACCACGTCGAATGTGGGATCCAGCTTTTCTTTCCCCATGTAAAACACTTTAATTACTCAGGTGTGTGTGTGTCTGGGGGGGGGGCAGTGGGCTTTTCTGTCAAGGTCCGTAGGGAAGCTCAGACCAGTACTTAGTGGTACATGAACTAGCTGGGAAGGGTAGTCTCCCCTCTGCGGTCCATGACCAAATAATTAGCAGGGAGTGGCATAGGTGGAGATGCTCTGTCCATTGTATCGTGCTGGCAGAGCGAGACAGTGAGAAAGTTTAGTCCTCAGGGACCCTCAGACATTTTTTTTTGCTCTCTATCTGGCAGGGAGTTGGGAGAGAGCAAAAACATGCACTGTCAGGATGGGAAACGCCAGTTTAGAACATCACTGCGCTCACACAGCCAGAAGCCTCGTCCTACACCTGACCGTCTGGCCCGTTTTCCGCAGCCAGATGCTCGGCCTAGTGACTCGGGATCAGGCCTTTGTGAATGGGTCTTGGCGACAGCATGGGGGCAGGGTGCAGCCCGGGCTCCTTAGGGCGTGCCACAGGGCGTACGGGAGCATGATCACATTTCTCCTTAAGTTAATCTCTGTGGGAAGGAAGCCTTTTCTGTTCAAGCAGACATTTTAAGAACCAGAGCTCCCTTAGACCTACAGTATTTATTAGGGCACAAACCTGGTGGCGATGTGACATGCACCGCTGTTTAAAGCTAAGTGCAACACGTTCCGCCCAGCAGTCTCCTCTTATCCAATGAGGAGCAGTTTTCCTCTGTCACTCAGGCACACACAATAAAGTGACCAATCACTTGTGGTTTAATATTTATTACTTACGAAATAGCTTGTAACAAAAGTGAAAACTACGTCCGTTTTAATCGGTTAGAAAACAAAAAACAAGAAAATAGGAGGAAAACAGAGGCAGCACCTGAATCGAAGGACATAGGTGAAGGTCATGCTGTTAGCCGAAGCGCGTTGATAGGAGCCTCCCTCCATGACTGGCTTTAATTCTCACACCAGAGCATCCAGCCCGTCTACATTAAATCGCTTTGTACACATATACGCTTAAAAAATAAAAATAAAAAAAAAAGGCGATCATATGCTACCAAGGCGATGGTAAAGTTTAAAACAAGATAGTTCTATAAACCCCTTCCTTGAATAAGGCTTTATCTGTAGTTTTAACTAACGTGAAAAAAAAGCTTAACTTGTATGATGACCATTTTTGCAGAGTAGATGCCTAACAAGTTACACTACTCTAAGATATGCAATCTCTTCCCAGCAGAAATGAAAATAGAAAGTGCTGAACATTGGCATTTGTGGTACTATACCTGGGGGGGGGTGTCTATATACACAGCAAAATTCGATGCAAAGGCTTCGTGTTGCTCCAGCAACCCATCCATGTAACCCCACCCCCCATTCCAGATGCCCCACCCACCCAACCAGCCCACCCACCCAATCCCTGTTCAGACAGGACACTAGAACAAATTACATCGCCAAGCCTGTTAGTTTGCTGGTCACGCTCAGCTGGAGGAGGTGCCGTTGGCTTCCATGCAGGGACTCCAGTTGTCGTCCTGCGGCTCGTAGGTCTCGATCGAGCTCAGGAAGTCGTTGCCGTCGAAGCCGCCCACAGCGTAGACGGCGCCGTCCAGCACTGCCACGCCGCAGTTGCTGCGCGCCGACGTCATGCTGCCCAGCATCTTCCACTCGTTCCTAGCAGGGTCGTAGGCCTCCACGCAGCGCAGGGCGTGGGAGCCGTCAAACCCGCCAGCCACGAACAGGCGCCCTGGGGAGGGAGATGGAGAGACGTCGGCGTTTAAGCGGCCTGCCCCGTTTTAGTTCCGATTAATCGATTCATCATGGCCCACACAAGGCCAGGCACGCTATGAAAGTGAATTTCTAAAATGCAGGACAGCAGGGGGAGGGGTGATTAATATTCATAAAGGAAGTGAAACCTGATTGGCTAGTGAGCAAAATGACTGGGGGTTACTCATTAATATTCATAAAGTAGTATTACGATTGACTGGTGAGTAGGATAACAGGGAAAGTCATTAATATTCATAGAAGCAGCACTATCTGATTGGCTGTGACCTTGAATATTAATGAGCTTTCCCCTGCCCTCGTACATTTTGGAAATTTCCTGGGAAGGTAGCGACCTAGACGCCCTCCCCAGGACTCACCCTGGTACACGGCCACTCCTGCCCCCCGCCGGGCCACATTCATAGGGGCGATCAGGGTCCATGTGTCGTTCTCTGGATTATAGCGCTCCACGCTGTTCAGGCAGTTCCAGGACTCTGCTCCTCCGATGACGTACATCATGCCATTGAGCTCGCAGGCTGCTGCTTGGTGTCTCCCTGGGGGGGCGCAGGAGCAACTATTACAGTACAGTCTGATCCACACACACACACACACACACACACACACACACACACACTTCCAGCCTCACCAATGCGATCGATTTATAAGCCCAACAAATCATTTTGGTATTTTTAGATTCATTTCATTCCCCAAAGACTCATTTCAGGATATAAAAGATGTATGGGGGAGGGGGGGGGCGATCTGCCTTACTGATGTTGAGGGGAGCACAGCTGGTCCAGATCTTGGTGACCGGGTCAAAGGCATCGCAGTTCTTCAGGCCCTTCTGTCCACATGGGTCCGACCCCCCCACAACGAACAGCTTGTTGTTCAGGGAGCAGACACCTGGTTGGGGAAGAATGAGAGGAAGATGAAACCACACATGCAAAAACAAAACAAAACACGAAAATATTTCCTGCAGGATGGAGGCCACACATTTTCAATGCAAAGGCGGCCGTATGTGCTGCGCGTACCGGCATTGCAGCGGTTGGTGCGCAGCTCTGGCACTGGGGTCCACTCATCCTCATGCGGGTTGTAGGTCTCACCGCAGCTCAGCTCGTCCGAGTGGCCATTGGACCCGCCCATCACATACAGCTGACCCTGTGGTTGGACAGTTTGCTCATGCCATGAACTCAAAACCCCGCCCCTCTGAGACTCCTCCCCCTCCAACCAGCTACAGGGGACGTACCATAAGAACAGCCATCTGGAACCGTGCCCGCGGTGTCCTCATGGGGGCAATAAAGGTCCAGCGGTCCGTCTTGGGGTCATAGCACTCTACCGTGCGAAGACACTCTTCCCGGTTGTACCCACCTAAGAACCGGTCACAGCCCATTTAAACCAGCTCTCCTTTGACTTCACTGTCAGTCATTCATAACAGAATTCCTCAGGTATTAAACTTGTTTTACTAGTAAATTTGACACCCTGAAAATCCAGGTGACATTTTATTTACTTCTATCCTTGTCAGATAAAGAGAGCAGGATCAGCCGTCCCTTGAGCATCTGGGGGTTAAAGGTCATGTTCAGGACTCCAACAGTGAAATGACTGATGACCCTGGGATATGAATCAGCGACCTTCTGATAACAGGCACTGCATCCCAACTTGCTGAGCCACACAGCGCCCCCTGTGGTTCCTCACTGTGCAGTCTCCCGGCACGAAAGTGGGCTCACCTGCAGCTACCAGGCTGCCATCCAGCTCGGCGGTGCCTAGACCAGAGCGGGCGTAGTGCATGGGCGCCCGCAGCCTCTCCTCGGGCTCCTCCAGCTGGCCCTCGAAGCTCATGCTCTTGGGGAGGCTGGGGGTACTGGAGGGAGAGCTGTGGGGGCTGCCACGCCCATGCAGGAAGATGACACTCAGCACGCCATTCAGCACCGCCAGGCACAGGTACGTGTTGTCTGGAGGGTGGGAGGCAAAGCATGGGACGTTAGCAGCTGGCATCAATGGACAGCAAACATGGTTGAAATTCCTCCACACTAAAGATTCCCAGCCTTTATTGTCCATGGGCCAGTTTACACAGGTCAAGTTTCATAGGCCGGTACCCCTGGGGAACGCCTACTCTCGAGGTCTGCCCTGAAGGGTAACGGTAGTGATGGGCTGGTGAAGCTTCATGAACCATTTGCT
>JAODKF010000049.1:6830471-6845596 GCA_026779585.1 Mormyrus proboscirostris | reverse complement strand
ACACACACAGAGCAAGATTGGGATTTAAACCAGGCACGTAGTGAAGTAACTGATTATATCACACACACAGAGCAGGATTAGGATTTAAACCAGGCACGTAGTGGAGTAACTGCCTATATCACACACACACACACACACACACACACAGAGCAAGATTGGGATTTAAACCAGGCACGTAGTGGAGTAACTGCCTATATCACACACACAGAGCAGGACTGGGATTTAAACCAGGCACGTAGTGGAGTAACTGCCTATACTGCACACAGAGAGCAGGATTGGGATTTAAACCAGGCACGTAGTGGAGTAACTGCCTATATCACACACACACACACACACACACACAGCAGGATTTGGATTTAAACCTGGCACGTAGTGGAGTAACTGCCTATACCACACACACAGAGCAGGATTGGGATTTAAACCTAGATTTTTACGTCAATCTATTATTTAATCCTGATTGCGTTTTGTGGATCGTGATCTCATGGTGGCAGACACTCGCATAGATTCACAGACCTGGGCCAAGTAGCAGAATCTTCAAGTCTCAGTATATTATGTTCCTGTGTCAGAGTGGGGGGGGGCAAGGATGCACTTTAAAAGCAGCAGCATCTTCCCCATGTAGATCTTACGAAAATACCAGAATCACTTCCTGATCGTGTTTAGTCATATACTTCCTGAAATGCACTAAATGTCAGTTTATATTAAAGTCATTTCGAGGCAAATCTAGTTCACATCTAGAAGCTTTAGTTCATTTCCTCTGTGACCAGGGTATGTGGCTGGTATATAGGATGTATAAAAATGGTTAATTTTGATTTTGTCATTCATCAAACCATATTTGCGCATAACATACAGTAGGCTTCACCCCTTTTATCAGATGCTGATATGTTGTCCTTCTAAACTCCGCGGTCCTCTTGCATAATCCAGACACGTGAAGCAGATTGACGCGTCGGAACAGCATGAACTGTGCCACGTAATCAGCTTCATTTCTGCTTTCACCGATGCTGAACTTTAATATTTCTTCAGACGCTTTCATGGCTGTTTTGTCTGCCTTCCAAGAGTCAAGAGTCTTTGCTTGCGTGCACCTATGCATCCTCACCAGACCGGTACTCCCACACCAGTCTGACGGCGCAAACACGGCGTTCCGTCTTGTTCTCTTCACTGGTACGCTCATTTTTTTTTTTCTTTTGGTCAAATTGGTCCTGCACTAAATAGTTCTTGTACGTTCCGCAGTTCACGCTTAGCGCCTTTCATTTCGACTTAGCTAGTTATTATTAGATAGCAATTATGACTCAGTCGCATGATCAGCTAAGGCGGGGGTCACTGCATGCCTGACACCATTTGATACGGATATACAGACTTCCAAGAACAGAGGGGCCTTTGCTCTGGCTCTCAGCCATCACCACCTACATCAGTGAAAAAAACAGGTAGTTGCCATATGATTATTATTTTATATTCTGTACTGTCTTTAAAAATATCACACATGAGGGTGTCAGTCACCATCTCACAGGAGGATGACATTGAGGTCATGATGGGACTGTAATCTCTGCTGCATCCCTAACACCGGCTTCACTCGCTGTGTCCCAGCTGCCACTTCATCCTTTGATGACGAATGTGAAAACTGCTGGTGCTTTCACTGACCAAATATCTTTTTTTTTGGGGGGGGTGCATTTTGTAACATCCTAGGCCATGGCATGATAGCCTATGATATTGTGATCATAAACGTGCAAAGTCCATAGTCCAATGCCTGAGACACAGATAAAGGAATGTAGTCTACAGCCTGCTGGAGCAGAAGAGCTACCTGTATCTGCTTTGAGGAGCAGACAAAGTTATGTACCGATTCACATTTACCGTCACAAAGCCATTTTCCTCTGATGAGATCAGCTCAGAGGATAAAGGCAAAGAAATTTCTCGAACAATGGATGAAAATCCACAGTCCCATTCGCACACTACCCTATCGACCAGCCTCGCCCTTGTCAAAATCCATGTTTGACAACAACAAACACTAACGTACTTGTGTGACACAAACCCTGGCTTCTTGGAAACGCTGCACCTCCAGGTAATTATTTGAGAACAGAGCAACAGAAATGGCTTAGGGTTTTGTTTGTTTGAGTTAAAGATCATACTGTATAATGTCTTTCTTAGTTAATGGTCAGTATAATTACCCTATCGGATTGCTGTCGACCCCCTGCAGGCAAGAAACGGCCCATTTAATGAGGAGGATTAGGATTTTTTTGTTGACATTATTGCTTGACCAACTGGCCCAGACTTGCTTCTTGAATTATGTATTTTTTCTGTAGATCTGGCCTATTCTCATATTACTGGTCAGAACCAGTCTAAGCGAGTGCAGCCCACAATCACTTTGTCACTCCTGTAACTATTTCCCACCTCTTTGTCTCCTGTGCTCTGTCCTTCCACCTCTTCTTGTGCCTCCCCTGCCCTGTCGGCCCACCCCCCCCACGGGGTTCCTGCCATTGTTTATCCTGAGTTATGGTTCCTGGCATCTCAAGCATCCCTTGTGTTCAGGAGAGTGTGAACGGCAGGAAAAGGACGCGAGTTGGCGTGAGACCCGGCAGGGATCCAAGAAACCAGGTAGCACTTTAGCGAATGTGCTGAAACCTATAATGAAACGATCACCAATTCCAGTTCCATGCTGTCGTCACTGGGGACAACCGTTAAAGATCTAAACTGGCGACTATGCTGTTCTCACTTGTAATTCTAGGACATGCCCTTGAACTGAACCATTTCAGCTACACTTCACACTGCAAAGCAGCAATCTTTGGATAAACATCTATTATGCAGTTAGATAAACACTTTGAAATCCAAGGTCTTTCTGTAGTTTTGGAGCTTCACTCCTTTCACTTAATGCCTTTACTTCTTTATTTAGGATTTCCTTTTAAAAATAGTTTTGATGCTTTTATCCAAAGCAATTTACAGTGGGGTGAGGAGAATTTTGATTTTTTAATGTGTGCAGCTTGGGATTTGAATTCATAACCTTTATGTTGGTAGCACGTTACTACCTGGTGAGTTACAAATACCTATAAATCGGACATTAATATTCACATGCCACATTAAATAAGGTAACATACATGCTGATGATTATACAATCCATCCATCCATGCTCTATGACTGCTTAGCCAGTGCAGGGTAATGGTGAGTTTGGATCCCATTTTGCAAAGTATAAGACACAAGGCCGGGGACACCCTGGACAGGCTGATAAATATTGTACTGCTTTATAAGTATAACATCACGCAGTTGTGGAAGTGATGTTAAAGTATTAGGAAAGTTGATTAATTTGCTCTGTAGCCGCAGTAGTGACCTTCTGTCTCTTGCCCTTCACAGCATCTGAAGGTATTTATCACAACACAAAATTCCTCAATAAATTTCCCCACCTCCACGGAGCAGCTGTAGACGTCTGTCGGGAGGCTTGTTTCCTGCGATGCACACAGGTGTCACTTGCCAGGCCCTGGACGACCGAGAAGCTAAGGCCTGTTCAGCGTCGGCCCAAAAATACACATGCTTCTTCTGGCTCAGACCGTGACCGAACAGCTGGGAGGCTCTTCCATTTGTCACCATCGAAACATGACTTTCAAATTCTAATCAAAACTGAATAGTTCTACTATAGAGATTTGAAAGATTGAAAGTCATATCAATTCAGAATTAGTGAAAATCACAAGTTCTTACATTCTGATTCTAGAACAATCCACACTGACTCAAACACATGAAGCTGTTACATAGCAATACAACCATTCCTTCCAACTGAAGATTAATACCAGTTTTTCACCTCATGTTAAGGGGTAGTGTGTATCTCAGTAGGTTAAGTATCTATCCTTGTATCTGGAAGGCTGTTTGTTCAAATTCCATTCCCAGCAGAGTTATCATAACACCGTTGAGCTCTTGAGCAAAGGTCATACACTTAACTGCTTTATGATTTCTGCATGCCACCTGTGACCTTGCATCTAACCCCAAAAATTGTCTCTCCTGGGTCTCAAAGTTGGCCTTGTAAAAACCCGGGAATTCCTATGTATCTTGTAAATATGGCAAATGACACATATCTTTCTCCTTAGCCATCTTCCTGCCTGCCTTCTGTTTGTGAGCCTCTGCAGTTTGCATAGATACGTGCATACATGTGTACACTTGCATCAGGTCAGGTGGATGCGGGGGGGTGGGGTTGGGTTATTGTGTCGGAGGTCACCGCCGTTCTCGCAGAGCAACCACTTCCTGTTTGGAATAGCAGGGGAAGATCTGCACTCCACCAAAGGCCGTGCGGAGGTGGCCTTCAAAGGTGACAGGAAAAAGCGGAACTCTTCACAGACACTCGCGCTTACGTGACGACTCTCCCCACCTTGTGCCGGAGAACTTTCCTCCAAGCTTTTGTGACGGCCACATCCTATACGGAAATAGCACCCAGCTCCCACACTGCAGTCGCTGTAGAAAACTAATTTCTGATATGCATTCCTGCAAGGGATAATCTATTAAATCGAGTCTAAACAGAGGATTTTCAAGCAAACAACGGAACAGTGAATTCATTTCCAAGGTACTCTTACAGTAGGAACATGGAATTTTTCATATCTGTGGTTTGTTTTTGTTGTGCATCTTCTCTGGGTACTTGGGCAAAGACAGCAAAGCCACCAGGCAGTCAAGGGGCATTAGGCACTGGTGACTCTGCCGATATTCCAGCGAACGCCATCCTTGCAAAAAACAGTCTGGTTCTGTCTCTGTTTTGCTCCTTGGCTCTGGTCTCACCAGTGGAGTGACAAGATCGAGCTCCTTTCCCACTAACATTCCAACAGACGTAAACAAGGAGGAGAGCCAGTGAAATGTGTCCGATAAGGGAGAACCTCGCCTTGCGTTCTGCTCTTCAGTTCCTGCAGATGCACCACTTTCTTATTTTATGGTTTATTGCTTCCCGGTGGTGTTTTCATTCCTCTTACATAACCGAGCTATCGCTCCCTCCGCCGTGAGAAAAGTGAAAAGAGGAGAAGCGTTAAGACAAAACACTGTGTTCTGGGTGCAGTTTCAAGCCACAGCTGGGCGGATCCATGCGGGGGGGGCCGGGTGGGGAGGGGGGTTTGGACCACTTTCCGTGTTGTCTGTTTCCATGCCTTTGTTTACAAACAAATGCTGTCACAGGGGAGAGGGGGGGCATAAAGGAAAAGGTTTGTACATATTTTCTCCTCATAGGCTGCACGGATGCTTCCTGCATAGGGTCTGATGTTGCTCTAGAGGGCAGGTCCTGGAGGCTTCACATTAAAGGAAAGCCCCTGGGGATTATGGGTATGCTAGTGTGTGCTGACAAGCAACCATGAATAAGCCGGCGGCATGTGAAAGGTGCCTAACAGGGGGCTGCTGGGAAGGGAGCACAGCCACACGGGCTGATGCGCATCAGGACACAAAGGATGGCTTTGGGCGGATTAAATAGGGTCTAATCCAGGGATCTGGGGCATTCAGTAACTGAGTCTCGGGGGCATGGTGTGGCCCCATTTGGAGCACCGGTGTCATGATGTTATTCCCAGTGACCAGGCCTGGTGGACCTTGTTGCAGCAACCACATGCCAAGTCAGTGACCCCTGACCCCCAGTACCTTTCCCAGTATGGGAATTCCTACCCAGAGCGAAAAGACCAATCACACCCTTTGTAAGCGCAAAAACATCAACATAGCCAGGCTAATTCCTCACACTCATTCCTCAGAAACATACAAAGCCAGGGAGTGGGCGAACAGGGGGGCGAACCCATGTTACCCCTTTGGGCTTTGCCCGGCCGGGCCCTAAGGACTCCCTTAGGCTGCCCTTTGTCACGAATATGTTCATAATTTTTACAGACAGAATCTCTAGGCCCAAGGGGCAGAAAGGGCCCGGTTCGGGAGCCTTAGGGTCTTGTCTGTGCTGTTTCCCGTCTGTCCCGTTGGCATCATCGGTCCCGTTGGCATCATCGGTCCCGTTGGCATCGTCACTCGGTGGTCCTGCAGCATTCACTGGGGCAGTTTGCAGCTGCATGTAAGGCGGCTTGGATGAGAATGAGCACCTGCAAGTCTGAGGTCTGGGATCTGGACTGGAAAAGTACCAATTGCCCTCTCCTGGGGGAGGATGAGCTGCTGCCCCAAGCGGAGCAGTCTAGGTACATCGGGGTCTTGTTCACGAGCGAGGGGAGCTGCTGCCCCAAGCGGAGCAGTCTAGGTACGTTCGAGGGAAGAAGGGAGCGGGACATGGACAGACAGATCGGTGCAGCGCCAGCAGTGATGTGGACACCATACCATTCTGTCGCGGCGGAGATGGAGCTGAGCTGGAAGGCAAAGCTTCCGATTTATCAGTCGATACATTACTAGCCTCACCTGCTTATGATCGCAAGTTCTGGGTAGTAACTGAAAGAATGAGATACAAGCTGTCGAAATGAGCTTCCTCCGCAGGGCGTCTGGGCTCAGCCTTAGGGAGAGGGTGAGGGGCTCAGACAGTGTGGAGGGGCTCGAGCTGAAGCCAGCACTGCTCTGCATCAAAAGCAGCCAGCTGAGATGGTTTGGGCTACGATGTAGGACGCCTCCTGGGCCCTGGGGCGGACCCCGCATAAGTGGAGGAAAATGGAAGGATAATAACAGCAATAATATAACGACGGCGACCATGACGCTTTTTTTTGGCATCAATAGCCCGACAGTGAACCCCTTCATAGCTGGTGATCAAAGCCAGGCACCTACAGCAGCCGGGGGTCACGTGTCAGCTCTGCGTTGCCCTTGTGGTTCGGGAAGATGTGACCGGAAAGAAAGATCTGCGAAAAGAAAAACGATCAGTGACTCAGTGCCTTAGTAAATAATGTCAGACCGTCAAGACTGCCGTGTTCTTTCATTCTGTGTGTATCCCACGCTAAACACCAAAGACCACAAAGGTTATGTATTTTCCGCTTATGAATTAGCGATTAATGGTTCAAGACTGATATTCTTAAAAAATCTGTTTGCAAAATTAAATTTCAATTCAAATCTCCACGAATCTAACTTTCATTACTATGATATAATATAGTTTGTAATTTGCTGATGCAAGGCTTTCGATTAAACTAAGTACGAAATACCAGGTAATGGCAAACTATTACACACCGTACAGTCTTTTCATTAATAATACCTTCTTGACAAACAAGCTTTGAACTCCACAAATTAGTTACAGAGCTCCATCTAGTGGCGCCTACTGTATATTTGACTTTGGGATTAGCATGACACTGCTTTTTACAATTGAGCGCATGGCTTGGACATGTTATTCAGTGAAAATACTGAATGGATGATTTAGGAGGTGGCATGATGTGCATGTTCTGTTATGGAACCATGTAACTCTGTCCAGAATACACTGCAGTACCATAATCTTTCTATTCTGGATAGGATCAATTAGTTTAAGTGCATGACAATAGCTGAAAGTCATCGTATAGGAATTGTTTACAAAATCGGATCAAAACTCCAGGCTGTTTTATATGAACACACTGCACCTTGAGTTTTGAGCTGGAGTCATGTGACACAGGGGATGCAAATATATAAAACAAGACAATTAAACAACTATGTACATACACTTTAATGTTTTTCCCAAAATCACATACAATCATTTTTAATAAGGCATTTTGTACACATATTAGGGCTGTTCCTCTAGTTTTCAAGAGTAATTCCCAACACTGCATACATTTTCACACTTCTGTGAAAAGTTAGTTTTATATGTTTATATATAAAGTATATATAAAATCAATGTTCTTAAAATTGAAAAAATAAAAAAGGTGCCCCCCCCCCGACCAAACAGCACAGAGAAATGCTAACACAGCTAGACCAATTGGCTTCAGGACTAATTCAGGGATACTGCAGATCCAAAGAACGAGAGCAGTGTCGCCACACGCAAACCACCAGCTGCTGAGACGGCTTTCACGAGAGCAGACCGCAACTTCACAGGCCTACAGGCAAAGACTGCTTTGATCGCATAGCCATTAAACAGAAAAAACAAACCACACACTATGTCTAGCTGTCTCAGACCCTACGGCCTAAAACAGAGATGCCCAAGTCCGGTTCTGAAGGGACAGAATCCAGCACAGATTATGGTGTGTTTGAGCAGGGAAATCTACAAACTGTTTTTGATTATTGCCCCCCCAGGAGCGGAACCAGGGAACCTTGAGATAAAGGTTCTTGTTTTTTAATGGCTTTGCTCATGGAACAAAGGCAGTTCGCCACAAAAGTATCATATAGTCACCAATGCTAAGAAATCTGAATTTACAGTTTATTTCCTGTAAGTTTCATGGTCACAGTGAAAGTTATTCCATAACAGAGGCATGCAAGTCTAACTTTGGGTTATTCGCAAATAATTTTAAGGTATGACTTAAGATCAAATAAAGAAATGGCTTTCATTTTATTCTTCGGAACGTTTCATAGGACAATCGTACAAAATCGAAGCACAGATGAAGGGAGAAAATAAATGCAGAAAAGGGGCCAGACTGAGGAAACAGGAAAGATATGCAATAGAGGTGATTAAAGCAGATCATTAAAGGAAAAAAGATTTCAAGTTAGACCAATATACAATTTACAATGCAATCAGTTGGTTTCCAGGTAAATTAGAAGATTTGCCTATTGCACCATTCATTTCTACAACAAAGTACAAAATATCCATATTATTCTTCAAAACAAAAATACATACACCCACTTTAAATATTTACTATATTTTTGGTCCCAAAACACCACCTAGTGGTCAAGGAGAAGTTCAACCTAAGTGTGTCTTTGATAGACCGTCATGTAATACTGAACAGCCTGGTGCTGCAGCTCTGAGTGAAAATACAGATCACTCCAAGTGACAGATCAGAGGCGCTTTTGCAGGGATACCATCTCAGGACCAAGATCAACATCAACGGCAGGCTAAAGGTTCTGAAATTTACATCTCACACAACTGTGCAGGTTGACCAAATGAAAAAAACGTTGCAGTAAATTTAAGACAACGGGCTTAATCAATCACCAGCCGTCCATCCTTCCGTTTCCACAGACCACAGGGTGACATTATCCCAAAGCGATAAGCTGATTGGGGATGTAAAGACGACAGCGATCGTGACGTCGCTGCATCATGTTTCAGGAAACAAAAAAGGGGTAAATTTCCATCCCAAAAACACTTTAACACTAGGCAAAAATCCCAAGTAATTCAGCTGTGGAGAAGATTCAATCAGGTCTGGTCACTAAGTCAACTGTAATTTCCAGTGCCCAAGGAATTTGAGAAGTGGAGATTAAACTGGTATGTAACTGGAGGCTCTGTGGGGTTATTTACAGAGTAATACTTCCGCCCACATCTTCTACTGAAAGAAAAAAAAAAAAAAAAGAAGAGAATTTAAGGTACTCTATCAAAGAACCTTAGGTTCTTCATAGTAGATCTATTTCAATATGAATGGAAAACCACCAGCATGAACTTCCTGAAGCCTGGTACCATAACACCTGCACAGAACAGCGTCAATATGAAGGATTCACAGAGGAACAGGTGGACAAAGAGAGGGGTTTAAAAAAAAAACAAAAGCAAGAAGATTCGGGAACCAGAGAGAATGTCAGAAGCAAGGAGAACAAAGGAACGAGAATGGACAGAATAGCTGTGATAGGTGGCCAGGTTCCGTGGTGGGGGGCCCGTCCGGCGATGCATGGGAGACCCCATCAGACCGTCCTCCTAGCGGTTAAGACTCGCACGATGGAGCCCACACCTCCCGCCGACAGAGCCTGGAGACAAACGATCTCATTAATATGCTGCACTGGGATCCGAAAGAGCCATTAACGACTAGACCATCTGCTGCCGCCTTTAGTTAATTATGCCCAGAAGGTGGTGTGGCAGTTAAGGACACAAAGTCAGCACCAGAAAGCCGCCACATCGAGCCATAAATTAGTTCTGCACAAAATTAATACTGATATAATTATTTACAACAAATAAAAATATAGTTTTCTATTCAGTCGTCTTAAACAGCACAAAGGAATCTGGAAATTTCACCTTTTCATGCCACTGCAGCAAGATGGCGCTACTGTTCTCAGATGGCCTTTCGAAGCCCTTGTAGATATATTTCATTAGGAGATCAATGCCGTTCTTGTCCAGCGTCTGGACTGCCTTCTCGATATCGCTGCTCTTGAAGGAACTGAGCACCTTCAGAACCAGCAGCTCAGCGCGGTCCTGCACACACACCAGGCCGTCAAATGTTTGCCTGGAAGATCTCACTGAGAAACATTTAAGGCTACAGAAAGACTCTCACCTTCACATTCTGGTTCTTTGTGTTAATCGGTGGGTTCTTCAGAACAGCCTGGAGAGCACCCATCAAATTCCCCGTGAGAAGGAGGTTAAGCGGAAAATACCAGGCAGAAGCAACAAAATCCTGAGGGGCCATCTTCCAACTTCAGAAAAATGGATTAGGTGAACATCTCACTTTCCTCTCGAGACATCTTTGGTCTAACACACTATTGCCAAATAAAACCATATCCCTACACCTCATGTGAAAGAACTGCAGCCTGTTCTTTGCTAAACGTTTCCACCTGATAAGTAGACATATTCCATTTTGCTTACACATATCCTGAATCTCGGTACCAAGTGTGACCTGCAAATGTGAAATTCAGCACTCTTCAACAATTAAACAGAACTAACCAGGCACAGAGTCCACGCCAACAAACTGGACTGTTGGTGGAAAGTCTCCTTTTATTATAAAAGGGGAGTAATGTCTTTCTTACCCAGTGGCCTGGTAATCTCACTTATTGCATACCTTTCATCGCCCCCAGCCCACACACACAACTGCGATGACTATAAAGGCACAAGGGAAATCGACAGTAAAACGTTGGGCAAGTTTGAAATAATAAATGTGGAAGAGCCACGCAACATTAACTTCCAATTGCATATTAATCATGCAAATACTTTTGCTGGGCAGATTCATAAATTCCACTTGAATGATACAAAATGACTGTATCAAGCTTTATTGCCTACTGCTATCATTCACGGGGGTCGCGATACGAGTCTTGCGTTTATACTTACAAACTCAAGGTAGCTAATTGCGTTCACCTAACACTATTCGCATTCCTTTGTTTAAATTTCGTTCTTAAGTCTTACAACCACACCCATGCCTGTTCCGGACACTCCTTGCAA
The DNA here is from genome assembly GCA_026779585.1 of Mormyrus proboscirostris. Classification (NCBI taxonomy): domain Eukaryota; kingdom Metazoa; phylum Chordata; class Actinopteri; order Osteoglossiformes; family Mormyridae; genus Mormyrus; species Mormyrus proboscirostris. The sequence goes on along the minus strand of JAODKF010000049.1, from coordinate 6,834,507 downwards.
AGGAAGTTTGTTGTTGAAAAACGGAGGACCTTAAATGGTCAAAATGGCAATATGAGCACCGCGGATTTAATATTCTTGCGACATGCAGATCAGTTATACGGTTTTATTTTTTTTAACGTAGTAAAGGATATTGTCTTATCAGAGAGTCGACTTCTGCCTCATCTGGACCTAACTGATTCTCTCCGCCATCCTCTTCATCGACAAACTTGTTCTCGTCGTACTCGTCCACGTCGACCTTCCTGAAACGATCGGACACGGTGTTCTTTGACATTGTGCGAAATATTTAGCTGATTTCTTGCCGAAACACTATTTTGTTGTAACCACGGCCTATAAACGCATTCAATGAACCCTCGGTCGTCCGCTTCCTTCTTCCCCCCTCTGATAATTTACTTCCGCAATCCAGCCTCCCCACTGGCGCCAGTGCAGTACTGCACCACTCACCTTACTTTCTTTTTTAAATCAAAATCATCGATTACCCTTGCATATTTTTCCTCTGCATCGTGAACCATTTAGTATACACGAAATAATAATGGATTAGCACGCGTTCGTGTCAAGTGCCTTGGAGAATCAATGCGCTATATAAAAATAAAATAAAAAATATTACCCTGTACCCCATAAAATGACGAGCTGATCAAAGTCAAGTCAAAGTTAAGGAAAACTCGGTTATATACACGTGGCTCCACTTTTTACATTTTACAAAAAAAAAAAAAAAATGGGCACACAAAATACGCATATATAAATAATACGTAAATATAAACTCTAGACAAGAAGTACAAATTTGCAATTTAGTACAAAAGATATTTTTAATATTCAGAAATTGTACAAATGTTACATCAGGAGCCAAACTGGAAGACAGATAGATGCATAACGGAATGTAATTGTGTGTACATTGTATGTGCATATGATCAACAGCGGTTCAAGATAAATATGCAGATATATGCTACACATACATCTATGAATATTTGTATATAATGAGACTGTGGTTGGTACCAAATATAAATAAGATTGCATTAACTAATTAAAAGTTATTATTCCACAAAATAATTATAAAAAATAAAAAAATCTGCATAGCACAAGCGAGACTAGAAAATGGATGTTTTCGAATTCAGTTTGTGGTTTTGCATGTCGAGCACTGTTACTACGCAGAATATTTGTAGACTTCCTACTATTGGACAGCAGGTGGCGCTGTAGCTCTAGAAATGAATGGTTATTCTGTATCAGGCTCGATAAATCCATCCATCCATCCATTTTCCAACCCTCTTTATCCTATTGGATCGCGGGGGGTCCGGAGCCTATCCCGGAAGCAATGGGCACGAGGCAGGGAACAACCCTGGACAGGCAAACTCCATTTGTGATCTTTTTGTTTCTATTTCCGCAAAGTTTCCCAAAATGTCAAGAGCTGTATCTATTTCGGTTTCAGCTAACAGACATATTTTATTTCCATACGGGCATGTTGTAATTCACAAGGAGGAAATTTGTCTGTTTCCCGTTTCTATAGTTTAATGTAAATCATATCCTACATGTTTGCACTTTTTACTGATCAGTGTGGATAATGGCGGCTGTATATTTGCCCATATTTGAATTCATGGAAAAGGCAAGCTTTCCGTATATGTCTGCCTGTATGGAAGAGAGAAATTGCATGGACTGCAAAGTCCATTATTCCTACCGCTACAGCCCAGTCACCTTCAGTGCAACAGGACGACAGCCGCATGTGACCAGCTGTCTATCTGAATTTACAGTTTATTTCCGGGGCTTACCCAGTGGTTTGTTACGTGTGCGCTCCTGCCACTTAAATGATCTTGTCACCAATTATTTTATCTGCGATGCTTATTTGGAAATATGACCCTGAAGTGAAGTATATAAAACGTGTATTCAGTGAATAAAAAAATCTGCTCTGGTAGGAAAAATAGGAAATACCTCAAAGGAAAAACTTAAAACTCATGTAAACATTTCCTCTTCTTTAATGTCTAGACTTGCTGGAATCTGACAGCGAATGAAAAATGACTCACCTTGCACGAACTGTGCATTTCTCCAATGTAACAGACGGTCACTACATACCATGATTCATTTTATTCTGAAATGTTTGCTGAAACTCTTTTTAGGTGTGCGAATTATGTTTAGCTTTGGCTTGGCAGTGGCGCCAGGAAATATGCTTGGAAAAATAACCAAACTATGAATGTACAATCTGGTTCATATATCTCATGCTGGGAATCAGGAAGTCAGATTTCCTGAGTAAAAAGGTGGCCTTTTACAGTCTTCAGATTACAATATAATAAAGAAAAAGTATAATTATAGCTATTGATGTACACTAATTCATTTTAATAACATTTTTTTTTAATTCACGCTATGCATTTCTGCTGTCACAAAATAAGCGGTAAATGCAAGTGCGGAAGTTAACAGGTATTTAATCAGAAAACCAAAAAAAGGTCCGCTATCCAAAACACATCCGAAAACACCACTCAGCAAAGTTAAATCCAGGAAATGCACAGTATTCTAGGGCAAACCACAGTCATTCAGCGAACAGAAATAGGTCAAGGGCGTAATACAGCTGCGTACGTAATACCTCAAGTGGGTTCTGGTAATTACAGTACCTATGAAAAAAACTGCTTGTAGGCCTATAAACCAGATGGGTCTAAATTGGAACCTGGTAATTTAAATATTCAGGTGTGGATGAGAACAAGGCCAAGCATGCAGAGTTCGTCAACCTGTTTTTGAATACCTGTCTACTTCCTGAGAATTAAGAAATCATTGCCTAACTTGGATAATTGGAAAAGATGCCCTTGGAACGACAGCAATATATCCCCGGAACAGCCCCACCTTCCCCAGCCTCTGTATAATGCCTACTCCATCCACACCTCAGACCTCTACAAGTTCTTGAATTGCTGGATGGATCAATTGGAAATGTAAAAGTCACTGAATATTTTTTTTTCCTGATCGTGACACGTAACTCTGAAACCATACCTATTAGTTTGTGGCACATTCCACTTGCTGACTTGCAATTTTTTCCCCCACCAATTAGGTGGTTAACTGCGTTTCTTTGTGTATGTCTTAAGCGCCAAAAACAATATATGCATGGTTGGAAATGTTATTTATATATCTAAATATTCTCTCATTTGCGCTATTTCCAACATTTTTTGTGACATAACACTTAGCGTACACGCTCTGCGGCAGACGCACCAATATTGTAACTAAGGAACTACTATGGGTAACACTCTACGTAATGGGGCACAAATAATATATTATGATATTACGTATGTATTAAACAAACGTAATACAAACATACGTATCTCATGTTGATTAAACGTCAATGAATCGTGACGCGTGTTTTATCTGAAGTGTTGCGCAACGACTCAGGAGCAGTAATTCGGGAACAAACAAAAAGGGGGTTTATTAAAAACCCAGGCAAAAAAAAAGAACAGCATTGGGGCCAGAAACAAATGGGACCACGTGGGGCGGCAAACCGGGAAGAATGCACTGGGAACAGGGCAAGCAAACAGAGCGACATTAATACGCCAAACTGGGGAACACAGGCCTAAGAAGCACTTTTATACAAGGCGTAACGAAGGCGCAAATGAGAGGCAGGTGAACTGAATCACACAAGGGCAGGTAAGACAAACGCGTAACAGGCGTGACTCCTTAGAGCCATGCTAGGGAGAAAACGGGAGGGGCAGGTAATTAAGGCGTGATTATTATATTTGTTACAATATCTGTTAATTCCGTAAACCTTTGTTACCTACTGAAGGAACAAATAATGAATAACGCAAGTCAAATACCGATCTCATGCTTGTTTATCATTACTTAGGTAGCGACTGTCATGTTCGGGCAGTGACGAGTAAGCGAGCAGGCGGGCAAGTAAGCCCAAAAAGCAGGCAGGCAGCGCGGCAGGACGGGGAAACAAGGATCTTTAATTCAGACAGGACAAGAACACGAGACATTCAATGACCAGTCTGGGGAAGACGGACTCTGACAAGGACTAAATACACTAGGCAGGTTGAACGAAACAAGCAACAGGTGGAAACAATCGGGCATAAACACG
>JAODKF010000049.1:6815190-6827961 GCA_026779585.1 Mormyrus proboscirostris | reverse complement strand
ACACTTGCAATTAATGACCCTGGAGGTGGTTACTGCACACGCGCGCACACACACATACACACACACACACACACACAGACATATAGAAATGCACTTGAGTTGCCTCATCTTTAAACTTAGGGGTGTAAATGGCAACATCCCCATATTTGGCTTTACAGAATCTGTTCGTAAGGATGCATGGGTCCTTTGGCCATATTATGAAGGCTAACTGTGAGGTCTTATATTTAGGGGATGCTTCTATACCCCATTATTATACCCCAGGATGATCATATACACTACTGGACCAAGACCTATGGGTGCTAAAGGTACACGTAACTGGCCAGGGCTGGGTTAATGACACGTACGAAGGGCCATATGCTCCCACAGTGGTTTTCTCTGTCGGTCTGGATTAAACCTTTGCGCCATTCTCCCTTTTCAGGAACTTCTTGTTTTCGATTTCGTTGAGTGACAGTGACACAGAGCAGCGGGAGGGGTTCTCCTTCCGGTACACGATGCTCTCCTTGATAGCGTCCTTGATCACCTGATAGACAACAAGAGAGACGAACATTCAGAATCATGTGGTCTTTGGGTGCCCTCATTCTCTCCGTGGGTGACCACTTCTTCTTCTCTAACCTTTTTCTCTAACACTGTTACATCGGCAACTCTATTATTGGTGAAAAGATGTAGACGTGCTCTAACTATGACCTCACCTAATCCAGCAGCTTTCCGTTTGTAAGTTTGTACCCTAAACCTCCGTGTAATCAGCTATGGGCTGACAGCTCACTTCCTCTCAGAGGAAGCGACTGTTACCAGTAGCGTAGTGACTGACCTCGATGTTATTGAGGGTGTTGAACTCCATCAGGTCGTGCAGCTGCGTGAATGCTTGGTTGGAGTACTGGAAGTTGAACGTGGAGTAGGGTGTCTCGGGGTCGTCAAATATGTCAAAGTCTGCAAATTCCCTCTCCTTGTCATTTTCCCGGGGTATTCCTGTAAACACACCATGCATACATTAGCAATTCCCGTTTACCATCAAAGTCCCAAGACAAAATAAAATACCGCTATAAAACATTACTTGTGTTCTACCTTTATTGCTAAGCAGTGGTGGGCACTGCTAACTGAAAAGTTCGCTTCACTAATTAGCGTGTAGCGGATTTGCGGAACCCTGCTCACCATTGTTAAGTTACATTAGCAAGGCAGCTATTGAAGACTGCATTCAGTTGGCTAGAGGTGGACAGTCTTATCCAGAAAGGGGTGCTGTGCATGTGGGTTTTCACTGCAGCTCCCTAATTACATCACTAATAAGAGGACTGATTGGCTGAAGAGTCCTCACCCTTTACAGATGAGTTAGGCCTAAGATTGGAAAGCGTCTGTTAACCAGTTTATGGAACAGCAGATCATTATCATGGTAGCGAAGTGATCAGATCTTACAACAGAATACCGTTACTGTCATTTGCACAAGTACCACTGTCACTACACAGGTACGACGAGATCTAGTTTTTAAGTTTTTAAATGCGAAGGTATTACTGGATAATTACATAAAAGTCAAGCAAAACGATAAAAATAGCAGTTGTAGATAATAAATAAGGAAAGCAGTATCAGAACCAGTACAGTACAAAAAAAAGTAAATAAATAAATAGTATTCGCAGACAGTGTGGACAGTGTATACAGAGTCAGCAATATAAACGATACAAATGGTACTGACAGAATGAAACGTGTAAACAGTCTCCAGTGTCCAACAGTGTAAAAATACTTTGTGCTACTTCCTGCACTCACTGCTAGAAGTGATGGTGAATTATAAACACACTGCACCCTAACTCATCACTGTCCGAACAGTACTGGTGCAAGTCTATGATGTAAGCCGAGTGACCCCATGACCCTGACAACAAATAAAGCAAAACGGACGCAGCTGCTGCTTTGTCGGGTCCTTTTCTCAGACGTTTCACACTGGAGAGAATCGACAAGATGTAAAAATACGAGCTCGACCACAGGATCATCCTGCTACTCAGTGCTGAGAGACTGCAACCAAACAGTCCGGCCAATGCAGCAGCTGGCCCAACACCCTTCTTTTTCGAAGCAAGCCACCCTCCAGTCCATCGATGCTGGAGCAGGACCAGGACCAGATGCTTGGATTAAGGATGATGTTGAATCTGTGGCCTAATGTTGCACTTCTGCTGAGTATTTCAAGTTTAATGGTTGGCACGTTGAGTTTATCTGGGAGTAGTACTGTCTTCAGATATGTTTAATCACAAAAGGCAATTGTTTAGCAAATGTAATTTTCTTGCTACATCCAGCTACTGCCGACTGTTTCATTTAACCTGCGTGTATCATAGATGTAACATGTATTTAGGTTATGCTACGAATAAAAAAAAATAACATGAAATAACTAATTCTAGTTTCATCAAGGTCAACAAGGTAGTTTAATTAGCGGTTTAGTAGCTTAATAGTGTCAGCAGGTGGCACAGTGGGTTAAGCCTGTAATCAGAAGGCTGCCAGTTCGAACCTGACCTCAGCACGTCAGTGGGTCCTTGAGCAAAACCCTTAACCCCCAGCTCCCCGCTTCATGGCAAAAAAATGCGAGATGAAAGGTCTTCAGATATGTATGATTTTTGCTGTATCTGATTACTGGTGGCTGCCCATCACAGCCAATTACTCTACAAAGAACAAGCTGGGGGAGGCGTACAGACAACTTCCCCACGGGGATCAAGAAGGAGGCAAATGCAAGGAGAATACCGTGTGAATACTGTGAGAATACTGTGTGAATACCATGAGAATACTGTGTGAATACTGTGTGAATACCGTGAGAATACTGTGTGAATACTGTGTGAATACCGTGTGAATACTGTGTGAATACTGTGTGAATACTGTGGAGAAGTGTGCTGCTTAGAGATCATTATTTCTCAGACTGATGACTGGAAATCTACATGTACAATTAACTGCAAGTAATAACCCTAATCATTTCCTGCTGACCAGTTTTTCAAGCACAACCTAAAGCTCATGTGGATCTCGGGGGCTTTTGCGAGCTGACATGCCGTTTGTCTTTATGGAGAGCACTGATTACAATGTACAGTATACATGTTAAACCAGGGGTCACCAACATGGTGCCCGCGGGCACCAGGATGCCCCCAAGGACCAGGAGTCGCCCGCAGACCTGTTCAAAAAATAGCACTCAAAAAGGTCGGTGACCCCTGTGTTAAACATTCTGATTCTCAGAAAAATGCAAAATGAAAGGTCTTCAGATGTCTGATCATTCTTAGAAAGATTTTTGCTGTGTCTGATTACCGTGATACATTCATGGGATATAGAGCCTTGGGCCCCAATGAATGGCGCTCCACCTTAAAACGGCAAATGATACTTTGTATATACAGATGTAATACATGTGTCACGTTTCCACACAAGATATGCATAAACATAAACCATAGATGATATCTTCACTTTGAATGTAGCTAAACTAAGATTTGAACAAATACGGGAATTATTCCTGGTTGCTTGGTCATAACCAAATGGTTCTAAAATGAAAGTAAAATTCATCTCTTTCGTGTTTACGGGAAATGCATCAAGCTCCCCTGCGTTTGCACTAAAAACCCTTTTGTTTTTGCCTTTTGTTACACCTGTCGCCAGCCCAATCCTCAAATTACTTCCCCATCACTCCTACCCACCCGCCAGGTCACACAGCTCTGTCCCCTCCCCCACCTCTCCCAGGGAGATGGTGTTACAATGTGCTCAATCTCTCTCTTACCTGGAGCCTTGAAATTCCTGAAGTTGATGTTGGCCAAAACAAAGTGGATGACTGTGGGGCAGTTGCGGTCGCCCTTTTTGGGCTTGAAGACGTAGCACTCCTTCAGACCTTCCCGGTCAAACACCTTGGGGTCAATCTTTGGGAAGGGCAGCTTGTTCATGCGGGCCCACTTCTCGGCCAGAAGCAGCTCCTGAGAGCAAAGAGGGGTTAAACTGTATTCTCAAGGACGCCGACGCTGCTACGTCAGCGAGATCGCTGAAGGTGCGATGGCAGTGCATTCCTGCACTGATAGCTTTCATTTTTTCCATGCAATTCACGCCTGCTGAAAGCCTGATAGCCAAACCATTTCTAAACTTAAGGCCTTTATCTGTGATTCCAGCACGAAGCCCGATTAGTTAGTAAGATATTACAAGAGGCTCTTGTTCTACTGGATAAACAGAGAGTTCCTGCACACCTTGAAGGGAGGGCTGGAGTCGCTGGGCCGGGCCGAGAAGTCAAAGGAGATTATGAGATCTACGCCTCTCTGTGGCCGAAGCACTAGTGGGTATGGGAGGTTATAAGTCAGCCCACTGTCCACAACATGGATCTTCTTGCTCTTCACGTCCAAGGGCTCGTAAATCCGGTCAAACTCATCTGGGTCTGGTGGGGTACAGAGACCATAAGAAATAGCTTAAGAAAAAACAAATGTAAATGGCAATACCAAAAGTGAAACTTGAGTTCATATGAAACATTCCTTGCATGACGGTGTCCAAATAAACACCTCTAAATATAAACAAGCTCTTCCGCGTTAAATAATTCAGTAAATTTCCATAAAACAGAATTCTGCACTTTGATTAACCACAATAGTGGCTTGTAAGTGGTTAAACTCTGCATTATTAATCTTATTTATCACTTTTCTTCATCAGAGATAAATCCAACTGCTTATCTCGATTTCGCAGAACTCTGAGGAAACCAAACTTCCAATTTATAAAGTTCTACAGCAGTGGAAGTTCTAGGGTAGTAGTGAGCGTTTGTTAATGTGCAGCTCGCAGGGAGCAAATGACAAGTTTCTATAACACTTCATAGACATAGAACCAATTACATTAATATTCGCACCCAAACCAAGCATAGTGTGTTGATTAGTTTGTTCTATGTTTGCATTTTGTTTGTGTGCGCTTTGTTTGACGTATCCCTTTTTGTGCATGTTTTCTTTTGTTTGTTTTTCGAGTGCATTTTGTGTCGCTTCTACATTTCGTGTTATGTGTGCTTTTTCTCGTTCGGGGGGGCGCCGACCCGCTTACCCGTGACAGCGTCCACTTCTTCCTCCGCTAGGCTGTCATTCATGAAGGGGAAGGGAGACATGGGCAATGTGCTGTTGAGGTTGAGGCCCAGCATGAAGTTGTGCACTTTGCCAGCACGCCCCTCCCGCGTGTTGAACAGGGTGGACTCCCCTACCAGCGAGGTGAACATCCTCTGCACCCAGCTGGCTTGTGCGTTCCGCTGGTACTCCTCCTCCACCTCCTGGTTATCTGAGCGTTGGGGTGTTTGGGGGGGGGGGGGGACATTATCACTGACTGAGGCTCAGCAAAGTCACATTATAAGTCACACTTTCTTACTCAGCAGAAAACCACACAGTTCAGAAACCTGTTTACTGGTATCGCCATCCTGAATTCCGACTAGTCAGAATCAATGACAAGCTAGTATGACTGAAAGGGGCTTTTCACAGACGCGACCCATCCCCCTGGAAACGAATTCCCCAGAAGGCTCACCCTGCCGGGGCTCTTCATCATTCTCCTGGTTGTCTTCTCCCACGATGTGCTTTGGCTTTATCTGCTCTGGGTATCAGACCAGAGGGGAGTGTTGAAACCCACAACCGAACTTGTTAAAACAACAGCACGGCATGATGGAGGCAGGTTCACATGCAGAAGGACTCCCTCCGGTTGTTTCACTAACAACTGCACCACAATGATGGTTTTACTGATACTGAATTCTCACTCACACAGTACCGAGACCAATAAGAGAATCGATCATCAGACTCCATCACACCATATACTCTGTTGCTGGTTATTTTGAGTGCAGGCAAATTACAAGAAACTGACAAATAGGAACAAAGACTGTGGTCATTTAGGTCACATACGATATTTGTAACATGCACTACACGTGTGACACAGAAACTGACTTTGACACAAACCCAGAACTGCTCCTCTCTGACACCCCCCTAAAGCTTGCGCAGTCCCTTTTGCTGAGAGATATGGCCACGTGAGTCTACCTAACCCCATCAAAGTGCTTGTGGGAGTTTTACTTACACAAAAATGCTCTGAGGGCAGAAGGAAAATGGTTCAGAGAGATAAGCAATCAGATTGTAGAGGAGGTGGGTCTAAGTGAGTACGAGGGGGGTCCGAACCATCAGATATCTTTGTTCTGCCTCCTTTAGTTGCTTGATCCCATGTCTTCTACAATCTGATTGCTTATTTCTATTTTTCCTTTTGCCCTCAGAACATTTTTATGCGAGTAAATCTCCCACGAGCCATCAAAGCCATAACGCACACTGACTCCTCTAGCAGATGAATACACTTCTTATTTTATTTGTAGGCCAATCTCACCAAGTTCCTCCTCCATGGTGCTCCCTCCTGTGGTCTCTTTGACACCCAGGACCCGGTTGAACAAGATGGAAAAAGCACTGCCCCAGACTCCTGTTGAACACAGACACTGTGAGTGGCTGGAGCCCCGAGGGCCGAGCTGGAGGTGCCTTTTCAGGGACTCTAGGCAGAAGCCCCCACATCCCCCATCAACATAATTTATGATCATTTCATTTCCTCCACAACACAGATAATTCCGGAGCCGTAGGCAACTGCTTGTTCTCTCTAAAGCTATGAACACACACACACACAGGTTTGTAATTATACCTTGGTGGGGACTCTCCATTCACTTTTATGGGGAGAACTCTAATCCCAACATGACGACCTTAACCTCTACAAACCCTAACCTTAACCATAAGTAACCAAACAAAATATGAGACTTGTGCCATTTTCAGTTTTTTTGACTGCATTCACAGATTTTTGTGGGGACTTGAAAAATTTGGTCCTCACAATGTAATACAGACATAATACACAGACATACACAGACATTCTCTTCCTGGCTTTGTGTGGGTCCCCCTGTTTCAGCCCTAGGCAGCTGTCTGGTTTACCTATGCCTGACCCACCATAAACATAAACACACCACATATAACCACGTGAAGAGTTTACTATTAATGAGCGAGTTTATTTCTGGAGGCATTCCATGTTTAAAGTTGCTTACTAAGGTTTATACTAAATCTTGTTACAGTACCGTATGTATATTATATAAAGTAAATGAAGATCGTTAAGTATATCGGGTATTATAAGACAGATATTTGTTTTTTTTAGATACACATGTATTTATGTGTGCATGTATGCACATATAAATATGTACTGCATTACAGGTTGGAAGATGGATGGATGGATGGATTTTTAAATCCATTATATTCATATATCTGCATATAACTGTATTGCAAACCGGCCCATCGGGACTGGAATTGGGGAACACTGATATACATACTGCGTGTGACACTTATGGCGTTTGCTGGTTACTTCTTATTCTGTCACGGTTCTTTCAGTCCTTCTGATTTTCTGCCAGGTTTTCATTTATACCAGCGTGTTTAAACATCTGCACATGTATACGTTTGCTATCCTTAGGCGACAGAGAATCCCGACTATGTGGTTAAAAACACCACCCCCGTCCAGTTTCTCACCCATGAGGAAGTGCAGAGGATTCTCCTCGTACTTCTTGACCACGCTGCCCATGAAGAACTTGCTCCCGAAGTGGCCGGGTGGCATGAAGGTGCCATATTTTGCCATACCGATCTCGTACGGGCTAAACTCCACCCAGTCTGTAAGCCAAAACATAAGCAGCACAAACACACATCGCAGAAGTGGAGGTGAGGCTTGGAGCGCTTGAGAGAATTTCACTGTTACAAAATGAACACACACATTTTACTAAACGGGAATGGCTATCTTCAGTGTAAAGACCAATGGAGTGGTGCAATCAAATTCACAGAAATTGCAGCATATTCCATCATCTTATTGTGACAGGATTCTACACCCAGGAATTTTGCCAAGTCATAAAACAGTATATTTGTGTTTAAACTGTTAGCAGGTGGATTGTAGCCAACAGCTGGCCAATCTGCCAACTTGGGCCCAAGGATTTTACCCAACATCTACACTCCCCTTTGTCTTTCCATAGACCCAGAAAGGACCACAGTTGACTTTCTCACATCACAATATGGGAATGTTGTTTTTGAAAAGCGGACCCAAGTCGATTGATAGAACTCCATGAAATCATTTAAAGCAGGGGTGTCAAACTGCAGTCCTGGGGGGCCGGAGCCCTGTGTAGCAGAGTTCTTTCTCTGTTCCACCACAAATGATTCAGCTCAAGAGCTGTGTGGTAATTAGCACAAGGAGCTGAATCAGGTGTGTTAAATGAGGGGACACCCAAAAAAGCATAGGGCTCCGGCCCCCCAGGACTGCAGTTTGACACCCGTGATTGAAAGGGTGTTTATATTATACCCTCCATAGATTTTATGAAGCATTTTTTTTCTTGCTCAACTTGAGTTTAATCAGAAACATTCAATACAAATTATTCCATATGAATACAACATTTAAATGTATTCCACACCTCATACTCCAAGAAAAGTTCAGAACAAGTCGGTAAATAGTGAGCACAGGGCAGGACACAGGCATCTTTTACACAGTTCCTCTCTTATTTTTACACCTCTGCAAAGTAAGCAAATGGGCTGAAAAAATGCCTGAATAGCATTTTAATGAGTAGCCGACAATTCCAGATAATCTGGCACACCTACAGTACAACACACCCCCAACAGGAAACCATTTATTCTCCATAAACCCTCAGCTGCACTGTCCAAGGGTAACCACTTATTAAGCTCCTGTTGGACTGGATACAGCCTGTGACATAATTCTCATTCACATTACAATGGTGAATAAACAAACGTTAGTCATAGCTGGAATTACAAATGACAACATTTACACTTGCAATTCAATACTTGCAGCAAGTACGATCTGTTAGCATTTTGCACTTTTTAATTAGAAACAAATGTCAATTTGTGTGTAACCATACTGTAGCAGTGTGACAAAAAAAAAACAAGCAAGAACCTCAATTAGACTGAAAGTGAAATATTATATCTGTCACTGGTGAATTTCCCTATATCCCAGATATGCAAACGTACACAAATGTAATGGTTACCACACAGAACAGAGAAACCAAAGTGTGACGTCCACTGTCTACGTCCGAGAGAAAAAAAACGAAAAGGAAAAAAAGGAAGACTGTGTTTTTTTTTTTTTGTCGTAGCCCTCAGAGGATTTGGCTGTTTGGGGCATCATTAGTGCAGATGTACAGTGTGGCAACTTCCTTGTCAGAAGATCTGTCTCAGCGTGCTGCAGGCTCTCGCACAGTGACCACCTCTCAGCAGCAAAAAGCTGTTAATTGGCTGAAGCCTTTGGTCTAGCTATGCGTTGCCCAAATGTGACATTGTGAAACCTTCCTGAGCGCCCTGCTTTACAGCTCAATCTCCCCTTGTAGCCGCAAGGGCCACTGGCTTACGGCGATCCCAAAAGCGTCAGCAACTGAAAGACTGAATGAGCTCGTGGGTGAGTGCCAGCCGTACCTGCAAACATGAGCTCGGACACGTCCGGCTTGACGTGGAGACAGGTGAACAGGGGCATTGCACACTGGCCCTCGTTCACCTTTTCCTGCATCTGGCTCAGAGTGGAGTCCATTCGCTAGAAGGAGAGTGACAGCCACAGTCATGTAAGAACATATCATAAAGGCGCTTGACCCAGACATCGATAAATGTTTGGAAGACCCATCGGTTTCCGGATCACTACTAGCCTATACCTCACCATGTTTCCTGAATGCTTTTAGTGGTGCATTGTGTAGGCTGATTTGAATAGTTGTCTAAGGGTTATTTTTGCTCTATGCATACAACACGTGTATTTACTTGTGCTGTCGCTGGGCAAGCAGTGTTTGTGCTCATATTTGTACGAGTACTCACTCTGGACAGAGGCGAAAAGATCAGGTCCAAAAATTAAATATCCAGACCAAGTCTTTATTTCATCCAACCAGTGGAGCATAAAGAGTCACAGTCATAAAGCTTATTTTGTAATACTGCTGCAGATTTCTTTATAGACCCACATTGGTACTTTGTTCTGCCACATGTCACTTTACTACCTCATGCTGAATGTCGCATTACATGATGTTAAGATATCTTGCAATAGTTAGTATTTTGTACTTAGTATTACAGCATGATATTGGGGAAAAAATTGCAATAAATGCTGCAATATTAATAAAGCAAAAATGAGCTCAAAATAAATTTCATTGTACTTTGTACATCACACATGGCATTAAATTTTGAAGATGCTGTACACAGAGACACACAACAGTGTTCGGAATATTTTTTCTCTCGCCTTTGAAAATATTCTGTTTTGAATTCCTGTCACCCATGCATGTGTATAAACCGGCTCTTAAACACTTAAATTCTTAGTGTCTTTGTAGGTGCTGCGTAACTCCTGCTCCAATACCACTTACACTTCATCAGGAGCTCCTAGCTGCAGTCGCGTATTTGTGCTGTATTATTTGCCTCACTTGTGTGCCGTTTTGGACAAAAGTGTCTGCTGAATATACACAAACAGGCCAACAGATGATTAGGGAATATTTGACGTTGGGTAGGATGAAGTCGGTTGGTGGGTGAGGTGGTGCCACTGGCCAAAAAGGGCCTTACTCAAGCCTCCTGGAACCGCAAGAGGAAGCAGGCAAAGCGGCAGCACCACTCAACAAGCTGCATTTGCATCAGGCGCCGTCGGAATCTAAACCAGGCTACGTCTGAGACTCTTCCGGTAAGATCGAACGAGGAAGCCAGAAGCACTGGGTGAAGTGCTCCCGGCGTGACCTTACGAGGAGCCTTCTGAAGGCTCATGCCATCTAGGACTTACTGTCACAAAACTGTCACGCGGGTGCTCAGCGACGAGCAACATCTGATAAGGATATCCTGTGCAGGAAACCCTTGCGACCAACCAAAAATTCACACTACTGTGGAAAGAAGAGTCTGCAAACGTTTATGGGTCCCAGAACCTCAAACCCTCAAGGCAGAGGCAAAATTCCAGGGAGCCAGAGAGTTGTGAGTGTGATGAGCTAACAATTAGCGGACAATCTGTGAATTGCATAGGCGATTGGGTGTGTTGAGTGGGACCTCTAAAAATGTGTGACACAGTGAGGCCCGAGTGACCCTGTAGTCTCAGTAGTTGTTCAAAGTAAACAAAAATACACAGACTCAACCACCATTCAGGGCAACCAATCAGTTTCAAATGTTTAAATATCACTGTGGAAATGGACCAATGAAATGAGAGAGGGGACGGTGCCTCACCCCGGGGATCAGGGTCTCGCCGATGAGCATGCCGAAGATGTCGGTGAAGGTGACGGGCTGCCCGCCCGCCTTCTTTGACCACAGCGCCTTGATGTAGCGCTTGATATTCTGCGGCATGAGCAGCTTCAGCGGGTTGTTGCTCACGCTCTTCATCAGCTCCTGGTTGATGTCCTGGGGCCCCCTGTTTGGGAATCCCGGGTGGGAGTAAAGCGTCGACATGTACCTGTATTCCCCAGGACGACAAACAGCAGCAGTTACTGGAATGTAGCTCTGACCTGAGGTGCCTGGGGGTGGCATTTCGCACAGGCCTGTACAAGAACAAGCCTGTTAAATCACATCATCCTCCAGTTTCAAAGGCACCATCCAAGTCACGACTGCTATCTTCTGTAAATGACTGTTTCTTTAAGAAAAAGACTTGGTCCTATATAAAATAGCATTATTTAATTCCTCCTCATGGGGAAATTGACACATTTTTGCATATATATATAGAAAAAGGAAAAAAGGCAGCTGAAACAAAGCCTTAAATATAGAAAAGCGCTGAAGCACTTAAAAATAAAAATCGCTTGTCAGACTCGCTGGCGGTCCCCCTCCTGAGGTGCTTCTTGGTTTCAGCACCCCTCACTTCAGGGTACGCAGGATGCAGCTGACTGACGAGAGAGGTGGGCCTTTCTGCTCGCGTGGAGAGAGAGCCGAACAAACGGCAGCCGCATTCTGCCTGTACGCACCTCTTTGATGCGGCTTACCCAGTCAAAAAACGCACAGTCATGAGATGAAGCCGGAGGGGCGAGAGGTTTAGAACTCACCACGTGGATCCGGAGAGCCCGGCCACGTAGGTGGCGCAGTCGAGCACCCCGGATTCGTACAGCGCCTTCATCACACCAGAGAATCCCACCATCGCTCGGAATCCTCCACCGGATCCAACGATGGCGATGACCGGCACCTGCACACACCACCAAAAGGAGCCGTCAGCGACCATCAAACGTTACATCACCTCCTCTTTCCAACATAAGAAACGTCAGATTTCCGACTGACTCAAATAATAACTGACGTCTAAACTTTCAGCTGAGTTAAAAAGCAGCTTTTACTTCCAGTGTTACAAAACTTCCTGTCTCTCATCTCATTCTCCGACAGCATAGGTCACCACTGCTGCCTTCCAAAATTACATCACTTCCTCCATCTAACAGTGTCCAGTATTATTCAACTCAGAAATCCTGTCTTTCATTAGAAGTCCCTACAGGAGGACTGGGGGTCCGCAGGGTTCTACTCCACATGCAGCTCTTCCAGATCTGCAGTTTTCATCAAAATGCACAACAAGGAACATTGAAACTAGTCCTTGAGGGTGGAAATTCTTAAGAATTGGAGAGGGTCCATATTTCTGGGGCCAAATTCTTTTTTTTTCCCCTTCACCCCCCCCCCCCCTCTGTGGAGGACTACTTTATTTGCATTTATTTATTTATTTATTTATATTTATAAATAAACAGAGAAAGACAACATACAACATCTGTACTAAACACAACGACCATAAACGTTAACTGTTGTTGAACAGCACACACAACCAGCATTACAACACATGCCTAGAAGCAACAGCCGATCAAGACAGTGTGTGTCCGTGAGGACCTGTGTG
>JAODKF010000049.1:6800318-6815090 GCA_026779585.1 Mormyrus proboscirostris | reverse complement strand
GAAAGACAACATACAACATCTGTACTAAACACAACGACCATAAACGTTAACTGTTGTTGCCCACCCAGGACACAAAGCTGACACGGAGGAGACCCGGGTCCCAGACATCCAGAGGCCCCCCAGGGCACGAGAACCCCAGGAGGACCACCGCAAGGACAATTGCAGCCCCCACCCAGAAAAGGGCAGAGGAGCGCTGCGGCAGGCTCCACCGGCGGCTGGCCATACCAGGGCAGACCGGAACCCCGGCCCAGAGATCCGAGGGCCCCCCGACCCCCCAGCCGGGGCCCGACGGAGCCGGAAGGGTCAGGCCCCACCAGGCAACCGCAGAGAGTGAGCCAGCACACCCCAGAGCATCGAGCCCCGGACATCGAGAACCACCAACACACCGGCGGCCGGCGGCCGGGGGCCGGGGGCAGGGAGTGTGGCGGGGGGCAATAGAGCCTAAGATGTTAATTCAGGTGGAGTCTAAGACCCAACCTGACACATGTGTATAGACAAACAGGCGCACACATACACAAGCATACGTTCCCACCCTCATGCACATGTAAACAAATATTCATCCATTCGCCCAACATGGAGACACACAGAAACGAACGCCGTACACACACTCATACTCCTCATATATACTCTATACTCCGAGGTCCAGGCACCACCACCCCCAGAGGGGCAATCCGCCATCTCCTCTGGCGTGGGGACAAGAAGATCACCCCGGACCCCACAACAGCCGAGAAGCCCACCAGCCCAGACCCAGACCGGACGGCTCCAGATGGAGAACAGAGAACGGGGGTGTGATCTTGGGCCAAATTCAAATGAATCATTGCCAGTCTGGGTCAGTCTGAGTAAGCTGGGGTCACATCTCAATGAGGAATGTTACATCCTTCAGCTTTGAAGAACATCACAGGTTTGGGAGAGGAAATCAGTAATAAATCCTTCCATCCTGAGCTTTTAAGGCTTATTAAAAACCCAACAGGATATTAAAACTTTTGGGAAAGAATGGCTCACATAGGACACAGATCTTCTGATTGGAAGTCATTGGTTCAAATGCCATAGACAGCAGAGCGATTTCACCACTGGCCCTCTGAGCGAGACCCTCAACCCCCAACTGCTCCAGGGACTGTCTGACCCTGCTGTCATAACTAAACGTAGCTGTAGATAAAAGTTTTTGCTAAATAAACAAAATGTTAGTGTGAAGCTCCCTGGCACCTTCGCTTAACCCTGCCGACGGAACCTCGTCCTGCTTCGGGAGCAGAGTTACACGGAACCTCGTCCTGCTTCGGGAGCAGAGTTACACGGAACCTCGTCCTGCTTCGGGAGCAGAGTTACCTGCTGCACAGAGCTGGGGAGGAACTGGCCCTTCTCCATGTCCAGCAGCTTCTTGATGCCAAGCGTCACACGCTCCCTGCGCTTCTGCCGAAACAGCTTCTCCTGGTCGCACAGGGCCATGCTGAAGCGGAGATCCGTGGAGGCACTGACAAAGTGAGGAAAAGAACCGGAGACTGAGACGGATATGACAGGCGACCTGGGGACCTTAGTTAGTGACCTGGGGACCTTAGTTAGCGACCTGGGGACCTTAGTTAGTGACCTGGGGACCTTAGTTAGCCGGGTGGCTTGTCACTTCTAACTAGCTATGGAGAGAGACAGCACTCAGTAATGTGGAAAGGCAGGTCAGGGATAGTCATTGCAGTTGCGCCTTTGGCAGACGCTCAAAGCCATTTTATCCAGCTCAGAAATGACTAAAACCTGCCTAAAGTCTCACCTCCCCTCACAGACGTCCTGAAAGTCACATAAGCTCTGGCTTTTTTTTTCACCTAGTGCATTTCGCCTTTGCAAAAAACACACTTAAAAGCATGCGGACTCCAACTGGCAAACCAGTTAAGCGATGACACCAGGATACGTACCATACCTCGAGGCTCATTTTTAAGTACACCTTGGTTACCTGGAAAAACAGAAAACACTGGTTATAGTGGGACCCTAAGTAGATGGTATCCCAGTGTTGCGACTTGCACCGTATTGCAAGAGTCAAGCTATGCATTCCTGACATAACACTCTGTAGCCATAGAAACGTAGCAAAATATGAGATGTGTGTCAAGATCAAAAGCGAGGCGGAATTCCTTTCAAAACGGGTTACGTTAAATGGCGACCAATGAGGAGTCGTAACGTACAGACGTCACAGCGTCATTTCTGAAAAAGGATCCTTACATTGCCGATGCGGAATGGAATCTCTTCAGGCTGCCCCAGCTTGACTGACGATATGGGGAACGACACCGTCCCCAGAGTCTCATCCATCACATAGTTGGCATCCATTAGCGTTATCTAAACGGAAAACAGGAAACGAAAGAAGAGCAAAAGGAGTTTGTGGCTTTATCAAGTTGCGCAAGTATCTCTCAGCTTCCCCCCCTCCCAAAAAAAAAGCGTTTTTGAAATGCTGCATAAACCCAGTTGTGTCTCTATAAGGAGAATTTTGATTGTTTTTTAATGGAAGATGTGAAAAGAGGCCACTTGGGTCTTGACCCACAGTGGAACATGCTCTTGGTGAAACGCTAGCCAGGTACCTCCAGCACGTTCTCCTGATTGGGGTCCAATATAAACTCGAAGGTCTCGTTCCACACCGGGTTGACATCGTTGTCAATATGGCGTGTCCGTTTTCTCGACTCAGGGGCGGAGCGAATGAACAGCTCCACATAGGGGTCCGGAGTGTCCACTACAGTTATGGACGGAAGCACACAGAAGTAGACATGAGGAGGGTTATATGGGAGGCATATGCAATATCCTAATCCTGCAGAGCAGGGGGATGTTAGTGCTGATCAGTCAAAATATTACATTGTAGCGTTTTGCAGTAAAAAGTTCAAGACATAGCAAAATATCGTAACTTATTTATACACGGTGACATAAAGTCATCATTCTCTGTTACTGGCCCTACATGAGACTTACATAAGTCACCTAATGCCCCCTTAGTGACATTTTCGGCCTTCTGTACAGTCACTCTGAACCTGTGTGAATACTGGTGCTCCACCTGTGTCAGACATAAAAACATATTTATACTGCTACCTTAAAAAACAGAACACGGATTGATTTATAGCCTAACACTACGAGAATGTGCTCTAGTCTGGTTTAAAAATTACATTGTGGCTCATTCTCCCATAATGAATCTAGCTAGTCTTTTTAAAAACAAGGTACTTGCTCAGTGCTTTATTTGAGTTTATTTTGCTAATGATGTGGCAAATAAGGTCATGTGTTCACCTGTTAAATGTCACTGCAGTGACAGCATTCATGGAAAATAATTTGGACCACCTTAAAAATTTTTTGCAAGACTCATCGGAATTTACCTGCATGCTATGCTTCGAGAAAGCTGTTAAATGAAAGCGCTTGTGAAGCACAGAATGTCTACTTCCTTGCTACCCATTTACATCAATATTTATAATGCAAAGTGCACTGACCCAAATATAGCACTGAAGATTTTATCAGCTAGATAAAAGTTGCTGCACATCAGACGCAATTGACTGAATTTGATCACATGTCAGTATGGTGACCAACCAAAATAGCCAACAACAAAGACAACTTTTGTCACAAGCTCATCGCATCAGTACTAACTTCTGCACATGGCTATTATGAATATATTCCTTTGCACATTTGTGCAGGCTTATAATCTTTTTTTTGCATAGTTATTTTGTTTCATTGTATTGCCTATACAAAACACATAAAATGAGATTGCAATACACACATATTGAATGCATGCATGCACTCTTGTTACAAAGACATTGATGTGTACAATTTCTAACTGCATATCTTGATCAGGGGTGTAGGATGAAAATATAATTTCATGAGAAATTCACCAGAATAGTTCTATTAATGCTGTCTAAAACTACACACAATGAACACGGATTATGCCAGACTAATTCATATGCATTTTCCCTGGTTTCCTCTTGACTGCTGTAGCATGAAGCATGTAGAAGCCAAATAAAATGGACAGAACAATGAATCACAAGAAAAATCACTGAAAGCCTACAGTGCCTTTTTGAAAACCTCACACCAATGGTGCCTTGAATCGCCACCATCATCATCTAACGATGATACATTTCCACTTATACAATTTCACAGAACAGTGTGTGTTTCTGATAATGGCTTAAATATTCACAGGAACATGTGTGTGTGGGGGAGATGTGTGCAGACGAGTCAATCGAGGTCATTTTAATGTGTCGAAAGCTAATTGGAGCAGACTTCTTGTGAGATTTTCATGCAAAACTGATGGGAAAAAAACATCCATACATTTCAAAAACAGGACACAACACTTTGAATTAATGTTATTACTTACTATGATGTACTGGTAAGGGTCAATGGAAGACATGATCAGTTACAGGCAAGGGTCACTTTTAGATGGAACCACACATCAAAGGTATAATTCAGATTCCTGGAGATCCAGAGAATGAATCACTCACTGATCCTGTACAGAGATATTCACATATATTAGATGACAAAGTATATACTACTGTACAAGAAGCATATGCCACAGTTGAATAACTATCTTTAAAACCTCTATAATTGGCACTAACAACCCCAAAAACATATATATAAACAGAATCTGTCAACAAATTACAGTTGCAATAAGAAAAATCATTACGGAAAATAAATGTATATAATTATATTAATGAATATTTTATATGTTTCAGAAGCTATTTGCCTACATACATTAAAGGGAGGAAAGGCAATATTTTTACTGTTTATCCTGACACTCCAGTCAGAAGCGTAACCAACGCTTAAAATTAAAAGTTTTACACGAGCATGAAAAAGCAGATGCTAATCATGGCTTGTGGTTTTCAGTAAATACTATCGCGACAGCAATACAAAACGTCTCGGCAGTTGATGGAACAGGCCACGGCTGTCATTGAACAGAAAAAAAATCGTTTCTGGCTTTTTCGTTAGCGGAACACCTGACAAATTAAGCTACACACTCAAATGAAAACTTAAGACCATTTCCTAGTGCCATTAAAAAAGTAAGACAGGAGGTCAAAAAATAGCCTTGCAGTCTAAGGCGTGTTTTAACGCGAAAACCCGATACTTCCCCAAATTATTCGAACGAGTTTCTTTTATGTTTATTAGTTTAGTCATTTGTTGTGTGAACCTGCAGGCTGTTTGTATATGTTTTCTTTTTTAATTTCCAGGCTGACCCAAAATTTCCTCCAATTGAATCGGTATTGGTGCAGGTAACCGCTGTGCTATGCAGCACCAGACCGGCTCGTTCCCTCTCTCCCCGTCACTGGCTGCGCATTTCCGGGACCCAAATTGGGACTTCATGGAAAACTAATCGGATGAATAAAGCACCAGACTTAAACACTTTCATGGTTATTTTGTTAACATTTTGTTGATTAACCAGTTATTACCCGAATTACTGGATATCTCTTTATTAGTGTTTAACCTCGTGTTTACATGTAATAACTAATATTAACAGTCCTAGAAAACTAAAGATATGTTTAAATTGCAATGTTGTAACGTTTTCCGATATAATTGCTATAATGTATTACGATTAACATACAGGATGTATATATATATATATATATATATATATTGTAGGAGCAAACACAACCAATACACAGATACTTAAGTTAATTTCCATAAATTGCCGTACGTTTTGTGTTGGCCAGTTGCCAAGAGCTCAATACTTAGGCCTACATAGTACATGTATATATGTAATTGTTTATTTTGCACGGATTGGTAACGTGTAGTTTGCATTCTTTAAACTGTCGCAGAAACGATTGTATCCAGCTGGCAAAAGACTGGAGGTAAAAAGACGAAAAACGCAAACGTTATTCTGAAATGCAAAAATTGAAAAATGTAAGCATGTATGCATATTTTAGGCTAAAATGCAGAGCCGATGCTGTTTTATACTTAGACGAACATTTTTAAAAGCGACTTAACT
Source organism: Mormyrus proboscirostris (assembly GCA_026779585.1). Classification (NCBI taxonomy): domain Eukaryota; kingdom Metazoa; phylum Chordata; class Actinopteri; order Osteoglossiformes; family Mormyridae; genus Mormyrus; species Mormyrus proboscirostris. The sequence continues at coordinate 6,809,176 of JAODKF010000049.1, read as the reverse complement.
ACACTAAGGTTACGTAAGTTCGATAAAAACTTTTATGACTTTCCAACTCAGGGGAAATACGAAATTATTTTTTTTTATTATTATCCAGTATTATATACGAATCGTTATTTCTATTCAGCGCAAGAGAAAAATGTTGTTTATATAGACCGGATAAAATCTATGTGGAATTTGAAGATCGATTCTAACATTTCATCCTCAGCCGCCTTTCAAGTTACGCTGTAAACGCCAAGAGTCACGGATCTCTAAAAGTTATTTGAAATCTGAATACTTACCTTATTCTTTAAGGCTCATAAGTTTACCGTAAATCGAAATCTCTTTAGTCTCCGACTGTACAGAAGCTGTCGATGAGGGAGGCGCTAAACCTTCTTCCTTAAAGCGGCAGGTTGAATAGCCTCAGCTCATCTGAAGTTCAGCAGTTTTCACGTCAGTACAACTGTGCTGAATTGCGGCGAACTCCCAGTAATATTTTCCTACTTTTACTCTGTCACCGTTACTCGTGCTACACCAATGCACGACCCCCCCACACTCACACACACACACACACACACACACACATTTAATCCATCCATTACCCACTGCGGTGGACAGATCCCAGGAAACAGGGTGGTGGGCAAGTGAAGAGAATGTGTCAGTTTATCTGAGGATGCACATTAACTCGCACAGCCCAGCACTCTATGAACAACTCTGAGACGCGACTTCACTTAACAGCACGCTTTAGCACGGCGGAGAAAACCCACGCAAACATAAGGGAAACATGCAAGCTCACACACCCACAGCAGGGGAAGCACAATTTCAGCCCCGAGCCAGGAGGTATATGAGGCTACAGATCACTGACCGACTCATGTTTAATTTAAAAACTATACTAACTGCAACCCATCGTAACAACAAAAAAAACCTACTTTTAAAAATTCCAATTACGCAAACTTGAAATAACGATTCCTGGATTACAGTCATGTGTGACAATGTTATTACAGATACTGTTCATGTACCTTATATTCACCGCAAGAGGGCATTGATATACTGCTTGAATCGTAGTGCCATTTTCGGCAAAGTGCTTGTAGTTTGCCAGTTCGCAGTTCCTTTACTTTTTACCTTATCTCCCCTTTAAACACAAGGGAAAGTTTGTTCTGTACAATGATAAAAAGGGAAGTACAAAATAAGAAATTTTGGCCAGTAAGACAAATACATCGCCCTATGTGAGAAATTGTAAATAAATTTAAATATATTCTAGCAACTGCTAGGTTCAGGTAACATTGGCGTAGAACATAGTATTTCATTACAATGCGTTTTTAGATAAATATTGAAGAAATAAATTGAAACTAATGATATTCAGTTTAAATCATTTTTATATATACATATTATTATTCAGTTATAGGTGCTTTATGAATGAAGATTATGCTGGTAATTACTTATATAGTGTATGGTGTTTCTGTACTTCAGTTTTTATTGTACTTTTATGGAAGATGATAGTAATAACTAGATACTTGTATTTAGTTAATCAACAATAAATGGAAATGCCAGAAACTTCAGTTCAACACCTTTTCGATTTTCAAAATGAACTATTTTTAGGAATGTATATGCAACGTGCAGTTTTTAATCTGCAGCATAGTTTATTGTTAACAAAGTGAGATTAAAAGTCGTTGAATTGATGATTTTAATTTTCATGTTATTTGTATTATTCGCTTACTATAGGTGTCCTAAAATACAAGATTAACGTTCCCCAAAAAGCCAAATAAATAAATAAATAAATAAAATACACCAACCGTATACCCCGATGTTATTTTTACTTTAAATGTTAAGGCTGTTAAGTTTTAAAATATACGAAATTGAGATTTGCCAAAATAAATTCATATGATTTTGTATAGGTTATAGAATTCACTAAGCAATTTCGTTTTAATAACTAAATATGTAAGTTAAATATGTTAAATCAGTTTTCAGGATGTGAATACATTGTGAAACACAAGAAACTCCAGTTTCACTTATAATTTATTTATTTATTTTTTTTTTTGGTGGTGGTGGGGCGATTACGTAACACATTGGAGCTGTATAAATGCAGTGGTTTCACGTTGGAGGCTCAGTGAACTCCAAATCAGTGCACGTGTGAAGTGTGTAAAGGAAAGGTGCGGAAATGAAAGCACTCCTCTCCATTTTTGTAATCTTACTTCTAAAGATCATCTTCATTGCAGCAGGTGAGGCTCGTGGCTCGTTCTTGGGGAAAAAATGTTGATAATAGAACTGTATATTGGTGCTGACTATTACAAATGCTGAATTTGTAGCTAATCATTTGTGATCTGTACCTAATGACTTAAAAAGCGCATATTCTGCACGAATTTCGAGAGATTTTCCGTAACGTCAATATAAAATGATTGATTATAAACTTGATGGTAACTTTTAATAATACTGTGATTGTGTAGTGGATCCCTGCTGCAGCCAGCCATGCAAGAACCGAGGAATATGCACCTCAAAAGGGTCAGATGCCTACGAATGCGACTGCACGAGAACCGGGTTTTACGGCCAGAACTGCAGCACCCGTAAGTGAGAGTATGGACGAAGTCTGCATTTCACATGGAGGCACACATCTTCATCGTTACGTATAAGTATTAATAGAGCCTTTAAAATGTATTCTTTCTTTATTCGACAGCTGAGTTCTTCACATGGATAAAGCTTACATTTAAGCCGAGTCCAAGCGCCGTGCATTACGCGCTAACCCATTTCAAAGGACTGTGGGGCGTCATCAACAGAATTTCATTCGTACGGGATGCAATTATGCGATACGTGCTGACATGTAAGTAAAAAATTCTGTTTTCCGTATTGATTGAAAACTAAGTCAGAGCAAGGAGGTTTAAAAGAAAATTGTATTTGCTTCGCATTGCGTTTCTAGGCGGGGTACGCGTATATAATGTAGGCTATGTAATGTTTTAATTTTGATGCAGAAAACGAATGTGTAGATCCAGAAAATATGTGTATTGTTTTTCTTTCTATCCAACTATAGCACGATCGCATTTCATAGACAGCCCTCCAACTTACAACGCGGATTACGATTACAAGAACTGGGAGGCCTATTCGAATCTTTCCTATTATACGCGAACGCTTCCTCCTTTACCAAAAGGTTGCCCCGCTGCTCTAAGTAAGTACCCTAGACTTGCTGTCTTAAATGAATTTCTGAACGCTGAATTTATGAGGATTAACCTTATGGTTCATATTGAAAAGTGTTGCCTTCTGGTCCACTGTGTCCCCACTGTAAAAACACTATCTGTTGCTGTTGCTTTAAATTACACGAGACACGTTCCAAAACGTGTAGGTCCATATTTGTCATCTGTTAATGCCTACTTATGAATCAGAATTTGGAGCATCTATATGTGCCGTTTATTTGTTTAATAAATCTGTTTCTGTTTTGCCGTTTTTAGGTGAGGGAGAACTGCCTGAGGCCAAGCTGGTGGTAGAGAAGGTCCTACTCAGAAGACACTTCATTCCAGATCCACAGGGCACCAGTCTCATGTTTGCATTTTTTGCTCAGCATTTCACACACCAGTTCTTCAAATCGGACATGGCCAAGGGACCCGCTTTCACCAAATCTCTTGGACATGGGGTAAGCGTTTCTCTGACTAATATAAAATTGTTTGTTACAACTGCACCAGTCGCAGTTAGATCATTTTTATGTAGCCGTCCTCCTACTTGGAAGACGTCGCCCTGATCATTATTACTAATTTCCATGATTCAGGTGGATCTGACCCATATCTATGGAGATACTTTAGAAAGGCAACATAAGCTGAGACTCTTCAAAGATGGCAAACTGAAATTCCAGGTATTAAACTATGCAGCATATTTATTTAAAGCAAATACTTACATTCGTTAATCCCAATTAAACATGTGTGTGATAAAACAAATATACACATGTAGAGGAAATAGTATGTGGACTGCGGAGTCATGGATTTTGCTGGTGTTTGCAGGTATTCAATGGTGAGGTTTACCCGCCCACCGTGCGGGAGGCCCAGGTGGACATGATTTACCCTCCTTACGTGCCGGAAGAGCACCGGCTAGCAGTGGGCCACGAGGCTTTCGGCCTGGTGCCGGGTCTCATGATGTATGCGACCCTCTGGCTGCGAGAGCACAACCGCGTCTGTGACATCATGCGGCAGGAGCACCCCGATTGGGACGACGAACGCATATTCCAGACCACGCGGCTCATCCTCATTGGTAGGTGGCCACAGTTTCAGCAGTAACTATGGCAACGCAGGTCATCCTTTAACGTAGAGCCTGGATGGTCATCAAATCCTCAGAAATCTACTGATCTAATCGGTTAACCAAAATGGAGACTCAGGCGACAGATGTTCAGTTCATGATGAATTTGCATAACTGTTAGCGGTGGACAGTTCAGATCCAGAAAGTAAAAATCCAGACTAAGATTTTGTTTCAACCAACCAACTGAGTGCTCTTTGATTGTGACTCTTTATACTCAGTTGGTTAGTTGAAACAAAACCTTGGTCTGTATTTTGACTTTCTGGACCTGAAATGTCCACCTCTGGTAACTGTTCACTGAATAATGTATGCTTTAAGTTAGAATACGAGAAGAGGTACAAAATTTTACATTTGGGGTGTGTTCTCAAATGTCCTGAGCAATTCCTGAATCTGCAATGTCCTCCTTCTTGCAGGCGAGACCATAAAGATTATAATTGAGGATTATGTCCAGCACTTAAGTGGATACCACTTCAAGCTGAAGTTTGACCCAGAGCTACTGTTCAAGGAGCGATTCCAGTACCAGAACCGTATCGCATCTGAGTTCAACACTCTGTACCACTGGCACCCACTGATGCCAGATGCATTCCACATACAAGACCAGGTCTACAGCTACAAGGAGTTTACCTTCAACAATTCCCTGCTGATGGAACACGGAGTCAACAGCCTCGTGGAGTCATTTACCAAGCAAGTGGCTGGAAGGGTTAGTATCCTGTCAATGAGCCTGCTTGTGACATGGATAGAAAGATGTCTGTCAGTACCGGTTGCTAATCACAATTCCTTGTATGTCCTGCAGGTGGCTGGAGGTCGTAACGTTCCTCACAACCTGATGCATGTAGCTATGAAGTCCATCGAGCACAGCCGGAACATGCGCTACCAGTCTCTGAACTCTTACAGAGAACGCTTCTCCATGACACCCTATACCTCCTTTGAGGAACTGACAGGTGCGGCGCGATGTTTCATGTAGACCTCAACAATCGGGGTGGTGTCGAGACAGAAATAGAAAACTTAAATGAACTAAAAATGTAGCTGTAGTTGGATTTGTAACTCAGGGTACTCACACTTGTGCAATCATGTTGCAGGAGAGAAGGAGATGGCAGCTGAACTGCAGAAGATGTACGGCCATATCGATAGGATGGAGCTCTACCCTGGGCTTCTGGTAGAGAAACCTAGGCCCGCGCCCAGTGGTATCTTTGGAGAGACCCTGGTGGAGATGGGGGCCCCCTATTCCCTGAAAGGGCTTATGGGAAACCCCATCTGCTCTCCTGAGTACTGGATGCCCAGCACGTTCGGGGGAAGCGTGGGCTTTGAGATCGTCAACAGCGCCTCACTGGAGAAACTGGTGTGTCAAAACGTGAAGGGACCTTGTCCAGTGACATCCTTCCGTGTTCCCAACATGCCAGATGTTGGAGCGTCATCCGAAAACTCCAGTATGGGACTCTCGGGAATAGGGCAATTGAACCCCACGGTCTTACTTAAGGACAGGACTTCGGAGCTATAATGATCACTTTAGCAGGGTACCCGCGGTCATGGAAAACCTGGAAAAGTTTTGGAATTTTGAAATAGATTTTCTAGGCCCTGGAAAACTTTTGGAATTCTTGGACAGAGAGGAAAAGTTTTTTAAAAGGTCTGGAAACTAGCCTTGTTCATTTGTACGAAATGTACAAGCGGAAGTCAGTAGTTAACTTGAGTCTAACTACAATAGTTAGATTTCAGGTACTAGAGTTATTTTTCCTGATACAAATCCTGTTCTGTCTACTTTAGTTTTACAAACTTGTGGGTACTGTAAAAGTTTTGGAGAAGTCATGGAAATTTATATTGCCAGAATTGGGGGAACCCTGCTCTAGGAAGAAGGGTTTGGTTAGGTTAGGGTTGGGTTAAGGTTAAGGTTAGGGTTAGGGTTGGGTTAAGGTTAGGGTTAGGGTTGGGTTAAGGTTAGGGTTAGGGTAAACACTGGGAAGCTTGGCAGGGCGCAGTATCATACAAACACAAAATGCAGTCTAGAGATGCCAACTTGCCTGAACATGTTTTTAGGAATAAAAAAACAGGAAGAACATGCAAACTTGACACACAGAGCTACAAGGAGGATTTTACCACCTCTGGGGTGCATACAGCATTGAGCCATCTTGTATACTTATATATTTTACTTATTTATCTTTGCTTCTTTTTTACTGAATTGACAAGAATTTAGCATATTCTGACCTACTTGAATTTTTGTTGTTTATTTATTTAAACAGAAAAAGTTTCACACTTACACTGATGCCTTTTTCATGTGCTTATGGTTATTTATTTATAATATTTGTAATGTGGATATTTATTTATAATTTGTTACTTTTTGTATTGAGATGTACATATTGTGTTTTTGTTTTTAAAATAAAGATGATGTATATTAAAATGAAAGTGAGAATGAGCTTTTATTTTTGTACAAGACATCGCCATGGATAATTGGATGGGAATAACTTTGATAATTTACTTGTATAAGGAATCTTCGCCAACCTTCTCCCATGTCAGTATTAATTACTCTTCTAAGGATGCTTATGAGGAGGAGCCTTTACTAAAACTGTAGATGATCTGAACTCAGGGGTTCTGGAATTTGTGATGACCTGGAATATCTAAAGGTTAAAGTGGCGACACTCCCAGTCAGTCACAAATGGACACATTTTCATTGTACTTTCTGGGTCCGTTTGCACAGTATGAGTCCATATCCCATCATCCCACTCGGGATGCTAATGTTGAATGTGGAATGTCGTAGACATTGTTCATAAAAATCACACCATCCGCCTCATGCAGTTCTGCTCAAAGGTGTTTGATTTTCCACAGCGTGGAATTTCTCTGGGAGAAAAAGAACAGAGGCAGGGCTGCCAGGTGATGAGTTAACCAGACCTACATCTGCTAAGTTAAGATGACTGGGATCCGTTGAGGTAGTGTGGTGGCGACAAGGAGTTACATAAATGGCAGACAATTTATTAACATTTAAATTAACATTTAAAGCAGTCATGTTTAATCTATGAGCTACTACCCCTTCGTGAGAAAAACAGGAAGTGTTAAAGAAGAGGCACATGGAGATGGAAATAATGAGTAGCAGAGAAAACCCAAGACCGTTAGAGGGCAGAGAAAAGGATGAAGCAATCAGGACACACCACATCCATCACATTTTCATACTCAGCAGCGTATTCCCAGCCAAGGTGGAAAGTTGAAAGTCATTAACATCTCCTGTACAACAACCACCCACTCTGATGATATTTGCTGCAGGAAACTGCAGAACTGGCAGCTTAATTACACATCTGTGTCAACAGCAGTTGTGGATTAAATAGGAAAAGCCTCGGAGTAATAGGGGTGTCTCCATACTTTTGGCCATATATGTTTTTGGGAATCCTTTAAGCTATTAGTTAAGTTCTCCCCAAGCGAGCTTGATGGGTCGAATGGCCTCCTCTCGTTTGTATAGTTCTTATGTTCTTATATGTGTGTACATAAACACAAACACACATGTGCATACATGTATGTGCATATGTATGAATAATGACACTATATTTATACCATGTGGGCAAATTCTTAGATATACAGCTCTGGAAAAAATGAAGAGACGACTCCATATTTTTTAAGAATCTGCATTGTTTAATTTTGGTTCTGCTGACAGAGGGCTACACTGCGAGGCAGGCTGCTTCCAGGTTCAACATTTCTGAGACAGCAGTAGATAAGAATAATGTGTAAGGGAGATATGGGGAATGGCCAGAAACCTGCCAGGTAGAGGGCAGAAGTGACTTTCTAATGCCAGAGATGACGATCAACTTGTCCAGCAGGGCCTCATAAATCGGAGGATGACCTCAGGTTGTCATGATCCGCTCCGTCCGATCCTCCCGTGTGCCATGCCCACCTCATTACCTTGTGTTCCTGCCCGATTGTTTTCACCTGTGTCCTGTTAAATCCCCGGTTAGCTGTGTATATGAGTCCACGTCTCCCCTCGTCTGATGTCGGTCATTGTTGCTATGTTGCTGTTCGTACCTGTCATCCGTGTCAACCCCAGTAAACCCAGTTTTCCCTGTCCTTCTGGCTCCTCTCACTTCCTTGCCCGCTCGCCTGCCCTTCGAACCGTGACAGAATGACCGACCCTACACAAAGCACGAAGCAGCAGTCCGAGCATCGCCGGCTCGGACTGCTGCAGGAGTTCGTGTACTGGAGCGTCCAGCCAGAAGTGGTGGAGGACCCGGTCGCCCTGGAGTTGGCGAATCGGGGCATGGACCTCCTCGAAAGGGAGCGCCCTCCCGGACAGGATTATCCGCTTACGAGGGCGAGCAAAACCCTCAAGCGCCTGAGAGGGAGAATACCGGAGCAGCGAGATGAACGCGTCGCACGGTGCCTAGGCGACGCGTTCGCGGCGGCTACGCATTCCGCCGCCGGCACCAAGAAGAAGCACCGGAGAAGGAATGCCCCGCCACTCTTCTTGGGAGCCTGCTCCCTACTCCCTACCTGGGAGGACGCCGGGCTCGCCTTCCCGATCAGCCCCGCCGACGAGCTGCCGCCTCCGAAGGAGGCTTACCCTTATCAGCCGGCGCGCCTGGGGCAAGGGGGAATACGGACAGTGCGGGACGCCATTCCCCGAATCCCCGCGGCGCTTAAAGGGC
>JAODKF010000049.1:6748693-6763126 GCA_026779585.1 Mormyrus proboscirostris | reverse complement strand
AATCTCACCGCACATGTATATAATGTAAATTGTATATGTGTACAGTGACAATAAAAAGCATTCTATTCTATTCTATTTAGCTTGAGTAATGTGGAGAACTCGTACTTCAGTTCTGTGCGCTGTCTGCATGGCGCCATTAATTTTGGAAATGTTGTCACACCCACAGAGCAGCAGTATTTCGAAGTTGATAAGCGACTGTCACAGAATCAGGAGCGCCTGGTGTTACAGACTCAGGAATACAACAAAGTGAAAGAAGACCTCGCCAAACTTTGTAAGTGTCTATAGCTGATCGTGAGACTTGATGCCATCTGAAATATGGCTCCAGGTGTATAAACAATTCTATTTTTTGCAGCTGAGGAATTGAAAACCTTGAAAGATAAAAACAAGGAGCATGAGACGTCGGAAGAGAAACTTTCATCGGAGCAGGTGAAGATATGAAAGTCTAGGACAGATTAGTAACATGCACTCCAATGTCATGTGGGATGTGTGATGAAGATTAAGGATCTAGAACTAATCAAGGCAATTTCCACCCTTGACTTTTCTAGAATGCCATGTCGAAGGCTATGTATGAGCTGGAAGCAGAAAAACGAGAACTGGTCCGAACCCTTGAGAAGAGATCGCAAGAAGTGGAACATCTCAGTGGTGTGTTATCACATCTTAACAGAAGTGGGCATTTCAGGTTGAGAAAGTAAGAATCCAGGAATAGATTGTTTCATCCAACCATTTGAGTATAGTTTCAGTCATAGTACTCAACTGGTTGGTTGAAACAAAATCTTGGTCTGGATGCTTGCTTTCTGGACCAGAAATGTCCATCCTTGCATATAAAAGATGGTCTTTGCTTACCAAATCAATGATCACTCTTTGTCTGATTATCAGGTTTTGTATAATGAACATTTACCTTGTTATTGGATGCCATTTTTTTTGTATGTTTTTTTTCTTTTCATTGAAACTGCTGTTTACATCTGAGGGCTGGAACATTGTTAGTGTTATTGGTTCCATGTTTCACAGAGGACCTGAAGCGTCTCAATGACAAGCTTGTGGAAACCAATGCAGAGAAGATGGAGCTCCAGCTGAAGTTGGATGAGCTCCAGTCCTCTGAGGTATCGGTCAAGGTGAGTTGATGGTACTCCCTGTGCTTCTGCGAATTCGCCGCGCAGACTTTAAGACTGAGAGCTCTCATTTGTGATTGTGCCACAGTACCGTGAGAAGAGGTTGGAGCAGGAAAAGGAACTTCTCCAGAACCAGACCACCTGGCTGAACTCTGAGCTCAAGGGTAAAACTGAGGAGCTCCTTTCCATCTCCCGGGAGAAGGGCAACGAGATTCTCGAGCTCAAGTGTACCCTGGAGGACAAGAAGGATGAGGTGTCACAGCTTCTCCTAAGGAGCCTTTCTCTTGAGTCTCTTTTGACTTTGGATAAAAGTTAGAGCTTCTTCCTGGACATATAACATGAATATCACGCATGTCGTGGTTTGTCCTTGCAGGTGAATAGACTTCAAGACCAAGTCGCAAGCTTAAAAAATTCCAAAGAGAACTTCCAGAAACAAGCTGAGGAATTGATGATGAAGTTGAAAGAGGTAGATGCTCCGCTCTGTTGCTTCAATGCTGCATGCGAGTCGATCTGAATCTGCACTGCTCAACAAGTCCACTTCTTTCACTTTAGGTGAAAGACCAGCAGTCCTCTATGGAGGAGAAGTTCAGGAATGAGTTAAATGCACACATCAAGCTGACCACTTTATACAAGGTAAGATGCAACATAGGTAAGATTGCTAGAGTGAATTGGAAGACCAACCCATTTGTTATGCGTTCTCACATCAAAATAGGGCATGCTATCTCCTGCATGGCCAGAAGGTGGTGCTTTTTCCAGTGCAGTTGCTACCCTTTGAAGGTCTATATATGCAATATATTCTTATTTCTGTTTATAGGGTGCAGCATCTGATTCTGAGTCCAAGAGTGAGGAGCTGAGTCGTGCTGTAGAGGAACTCCACAAGCTGCTGAAGGAGGCAGGAGAGGGTAAGTGGGATGTCCGCCATCTTCACTTGGATGCCGTGATGTGGAGACCTGACTCACGCCCGACTTTTCATCCGGCAGCCAACAAGGCCACTGAGGGGCGTCTGGCCGAGGCTGTGGCTTCCATGGAGAAGGTGGAGGCAGAGCTGAAGGAGAAGATCTCCTGCTTGGAGAAGGAGCTGGAGAATGCCAACACGCTGCTCTCAGACTCCAAGCGCAAAGGTGAGCAATTCCTGCTGGGCATTTTGACCAAGTGGCGATAGTGACTGGCATGTCTACCACGGCACGGGGGCGTGACGGTGATCTTTGTGCGTGGCTTTTTCTAGCGGGAGTCGCTGCGCTCACTGAGGAAGAGCTGACCACAATGTCTCCCACCGCCGCTGCCGTGGCCAAGATAGTGAAGCCTGGCATGAAATTTACGGAGGTAGGAATCTGATCTTTACTAGTTGAGGTCACTAGGCTTTATTTAAATGTGGGAATCGTTGCTTCTCAAGTGAATTAACCTCCCCTCTGCCGCTGACCTCCCCTCTGCCCCTGACCTCCCCTCTGCCCCTAGCTATATAATGCGTACGTGGAGGCTCAGGACCAGCTGCAGCTGGAGCGACTGGAGAACAAGCGCGTGAACCAGTACCTGGACGAGATTGTGCAGGAGGTTGAGGCCAAGGCGCCCATCTTAAAGAGACAGCGTGAGGAGTACGAGCGCATGCAGAAGTCTGTGGCCAATCTGTCCGCCAAGCTGGAGCAAGCCATGAAGGTGAGCGGCTTCCTCAGTGTCACCTTGGTGTCCTGTGACACTGGGCTTTTCTACCCTGTTTCTGGAGGAATAAAGTATGACAGATCACTTATTCTGACTGGCGAGTGGCGGATGGAACCAATCACAAGCTGCGCAGAGCAGATGTAAACACTGGATGGGATGCTGTCCCATTACAAGGCGCATGCAGAGAAGCACACTCAAGCGCTTTCATACACTATAAGCGAGTTATCGGTGCTTTCTAGTGCCTGTCTTTGGACTCAGGGAGGAGACCCAAAGAATACAAGGAGAACATGTAAGCTCCACCCACACAGTGGAGGTGGGATTCGAGCCCACGGCCCTGAAGGTGTGAAGTCACAGTGCCACCCTGTGGATTTTTATTAAATCAGTGTAAAAAAGCTCAGCTAAGTCGGTGTATCGTGTTGCGGTTCTAAGGAGCGAAACCTGCTTATGCCTTGGAAGGGTTCCTGTCTGAAACGGTTCCGGTCTCAGTTCTGCGACGCAAGTTGGTCCTTTTTCATGTTCGCAGGAGGTGCATCGCTTGCAGAAGGAGACTGATGAGGCTAACAAGCGTTCCTCTGTGCTGGAGAGAGAGAACCAGAGATTCGGGCTGCAGGTCACTGACCTGTCTCAGCAGGTGGGTTAAAGCGAACCGCTCCGTCTCGCCAAAAATGTAGTGCCAGTATTTCTAAGCTTATCGAACCTGAATCTACTTCACCGCAGATCCGCGTTCTCCTGATCGAGCTGGAGGAGGCCCGGGGCAACCACGTGGTCCGTGAGCACGCAGACATCAGCTCTGCCGACATCAGCAGCAGCTCTGAGGTCATCACCCAGCGCTTGGTCACCTTCCGCAGCGTAGAGGAGCTGCAGCAGCAGAACCAGCGCCTCCTGGGGGCGCTGCGGGACCTGGGCGACGCCCGAGAGAAGGAGGAGCAGGAGGCCACGACTTTGAGGTATAGGGGTGGCGGTTCGTAAATTGGGGTTTCCCACCCCCAATAAATCACCCCGTGCCCAAGGGTTTCTGCTTCGGCCAACGAGCTCTCTGCCGCCCCCTGCAGGAAGACAGAATTGGAGCAAAGTCTGGAGAAAGCACAGGAGGAGCTGGAGCAGCTACGTGAGCAGCGGCGCCACCACATGCAGTTGACTGAGTCCATCGTGCGCCAGCGGGACATGTATCGCGTCCTGCTGGCCCAGACTACGGGGGTCAGCTTCCCAGTGCAGGGTGAGCACTTCCCGCTGACCTTCATGTCATGTGCAGCGAGTACAGAAAGATGTTTCTGTGGGTGTAGCGTAGATCCTGCGATATTGACTTCGCTAGCTGCCTTTCAGGCCCCACCCCGGACGTGCCTCCAGTGACGTCCACCCCCCGTCGCTCTCCGGGTGTCACTCCCATCCGCCCCACGCCGGTGAAGGCGGCCGCCGCCGTCGAGCCCACGGAAGCGGTGGAGGCCAAGGCTGCACTCAAGCAGGTATCTCTACCTCAAAGGCTGATCTGCGCTTCTGCGTCAAGCCTACGTCACGACCTACGCAAGTGGCCAACGCCGTCACGAGCATTTATACTTTTGCGCTGGTGTGTCTCTCCGTGATTATACCGTAAGAATGGGAGGTGATGCATTATTCAGTCACGCAGTTGAAACGGGGGGAAAAGTAGGACTCGATAAATGGGTACTAGTTATATTTGTGCTGCTCCAAATTTCCTGTAGACAAATTCAGAAAAATGTCGAGCCGCTACAGTGTCACTTTTTATGCATTTTCCCTGAAGTTAGTGTCTGTACTGTATTTGACTTATTTTTTTTAGTCTTGTAAAGTACGAATAAACTGGTGCTGTCATCCTGAGTGTTTTGTCCACCGGTTGCTGTCATGCCTGGTGTGGGTTATTTAATGCTAGATATAAGTATAGCTTCAGTTTTAATCAGAGGTATAGGGACACCTGGGATGGACGTGTGGGCTAAGCCCCTTTGTGATCAGAAGGTCACTGGTTCAAAGCCAGCCTCGGCACATCTGCGGATCCTAGAGCAAAACCCTTAACCCCCAGCTACAGAGAGCAAGTGGGGGGGTGTAAATGAATTTCCATTATTATTATTTATTATTCACTCCCATAAAAAAATAACGCTGGTGTGGATTCTACACAGAAATCAGCTTTAACTTTAATCAAAAATCCCACCTGGTATTTCATATACAGTTCCAGTGTGTACCACTTGAGGGCAGTGTTTACTTTCTGTATTGTTGGCCCCTGTGTTGTATTTACCCTGACAACAATGCTTATGTATAGTACGCATATTGCTGTTTTTGTATTTCAGTTGGGTTTTACAGATAAATATTGTAGGGATACTAATAGTTAATGTGTCCTAATGTAGCTGCAGGAGGTCTTCAACACCTACAAGAAGGAAAAGGCTGAAAACGACAAGATCCTCAATGAGCAGAACGAGAAGCTCCAGGAGCAGGTGTCAGAGCTCCGCTCGCAGAACGCTAAGATATCTACACAGCTGGAGTTTGCTTCCAAGCGGTAAGACGATCACGGGTCACCAGAAGTGCCTGGGGCGGTCCAGGGGTTGCCATGGCTCATTGGGGTTTGCGGTTGTGTATTCAGGTAGCAGCCGGTGTCCTGCGTAAAGATGGTACCGTTTACGCCTGTTTGGTTCTTGCCCATCTGTGGAGTTTGCATGTTCACCCCATGTTTCTGTGGGTTTCCTTGACATTCCAATGACATCTGTTTAGGTTAGTTAATGTTTTTGGATTGTGATGAGTTGGTGCCGCATCCTGGGTTATTCCCCAGCTTCCTGGATCGGTGCCGGACCCCCACAAGCACGCTTAGGAGAAGTGGGTCCAGGAGAATGAGTGGTGTCCTTGGATTCCCTCTGGCTGCTGCTTGTGTGATGGACCGGCTTCCTATCAAATGTCCTTGTGTTTCCTGGAAGAGGAAGGTGGTGATTCATTTTATCCCCCCCCCCCCCCCCCCAGTTACGAAATGCTGCAGGACAACGTGGATGGCTACCGGCGCGAAATCGCATCGCTGCGGGAGAAGATCCAGAAGATGAGCACCACTGCACAAAAGCACGAGCAGATCATCCACACCATGACACAGGACCTGCGTGTGGCCAATGAGAAGCTGGCCGTGGCTGAGGTGAGGTTCCGGGCAGTGTTGCGGGGGTTGGGTGGGTGGGAGTGTACGCCGCTCTGTCCGGAATGCGTGTGGAGAACGCTGTTGCTCCTCGCCTTCTAGGTTCGTGGGGAGAACCTGAGAAAGGAGCGAGACATGCTGAAGATGGTGGAGTCCAGGCTGACACAGGAGAAGGAGTCCATCCTCACTGAACAGCGTGGCCAGAACCTGCTGCTGACCAACCTCAAGTCCATCCAGGTGCATAGCTGCTGTTGCATGTGTTGGATCAGTGGTTAGAGGTTTACAGTCTGACGGCAGGGACTCTTCTGCTGTTCCTCAGCTGAAACTTCTGTGCTCCAAGTCAATGTGTAGTTATACCTGAACTTTCTTCATTAGAGGATTTTTGGATGGAGGTTGTACTTCTGGTTTTATGGGACTTGACCCAACTCTATCCCTGCTGTTGAGCCAGAGGCCTTAATCGCTACGCTATCTTCATGCCGTTGAGCCGTGGGACTTTTATGGCCGGCAAAATCAACTTAAAATCACTTAACCGAGGTTAAGTGGGTAGATGCTTCAACCGCTTAACCTCAAGGCTGTGTAGTTTGTAAAGTACTGGGCGCGGCTGCCTTCTGCTGGAGCCTCTCACGATGCAAGCCTCTCTCCCGCGCCCCTGCAAGCTGACCCTGGAGCGTGCAGAGACTGAGACAAAGCAGCGCCTCAGCAGCCAGATCGAGCGTTTGGAGCGTGAGGCGGCTCAGCTGAAGAAGAAGCTGGAGCAGGAGGTTGAGCAGCGGCACATGCTGGGACGCAGTCAGGATGTAAGTGCCCCATCCGCCGCGCCCCGTTGCCGTGGGCCGCCCCATCCGCCCGGCTCACCTCGCCTCTCCACCACACAGATGCAGCTTCTCGATGCCCGGAAGCAGCTGGAGGCCCAGAACGCAATGCACCAACAGACCAAGGAGCTGCTGAAGACGGCCGAGCAGCAGATCAGTACCCTGAGGCAGCAGCTGAGCAATGCAGAGAGTCAGATAGCATCCAGGCCACCTCAGGGTGCAGGCCTTAAAGGTGAGCGCCGCACTTAAAGGTGCTCGTCTTCAGCTGTCACACTGAATGACACGGTCAGAAAAAAAAAAACTGCAGTGTTTCTCAATTCCAAGAATGCAAAGATCATACTTGTGGTCTTGCCAAGACCTTTCTTGCTAACTTTCCTCAAGAACGATCTTGGGCCACAATGAATCATGGGATTTGTCTGGTTTGGCCTTTAATGCAACTAATGCATCCTTGATTTTTGGGGGGGGGGGCAAAAACATCCAGGGATTTTTTTTTTCCTCCATCCTCTGCACTTCTGTTCTTGAGTATCAGAACTGTTCTTCGGCAATGGAAGATGACGTAACACGGGTCCATGAGAACACAAGCATTTTGAGGAACCTCTTTGGCCTTTAAGTGAAAAACTGAAAACCCGCAGCTTTTAAATAACTTTTTTTAAAGCATCTTTTCTAAATTACAGTCACCGACTCGCATTTTTGTTTATTCAGCAGCGCTTCTCTCAAAACTGCTTTCCCCTGCTCATTTCAGTCTTTTATCCCGCAGGAATAGGATGTTACCGTTTGGAAAAACTAATAAATCCAGGTTTCCGAATGGCATGTGGTTCCGATCTTGCGCTGTCGCTGCAGGCTTTTACAGAAGGACTCGCATCAGGTTTGTTCTCTCACTATGCGGTTCCTGTTCCCAGGCCCTGATGGGTCAGACCAGGATGCGGAGGAACTGCGAATCCGCCTCCGGCAGGCTGAGGAGCAGGTGGGCGACCTGACGGAGCGTCTGGAGAACACCACCAGCAACGTGGAGCAGTACCGGGCTATGGTTCTCAGCCTGGAAGAGTCCCTCAGCAAGGAGAAACAGGTGGAGACATCCTGTAGCGCTCTTGTCATCAATGAATTCCTCGCCCTCACACCCCACTATAGTTTTCGAGAGCTTTAGTGCTCAAATTTTTATTTAAATAATTCAGTGTGCTGATATTTACTCCACTGGTACGCATTCTCAGTGCTATCTATCAAGAAACCCGCTTGTGTGCCTTTGAGAGATACATGAGCCCCATTTGAGATCAAGGTGGCTCAGGTTCGCAGAAGGAGTGTCAAGATGTTGACGCCGTGGCTTTGCACACTACCGCCCTCTTGTGTCCGACAGGTGACGGAACAGGCTCGCTCGGTGATGGAAGGCCGCCTGAAAGAGGCCCAGGAATATCACAAGCAGCTGGAGAAGAGACTCATAGAGGCGGAGAAGGAAAAGCAGGAGCTGCAGGAGGAGAAGCACAAGGCCGTCGAGGCCATTGAGCAGCAGGTGATGCTCTCACCCTCGTCTTTTTAATGGGGGTCCACTTCTTCTCAGTGTCTGTTTAGAACAGATGTATCAATTCCCGTGAGGACATTGCACATTTAAGTCTACTTTTGATGAACTTTACTGTAACTAATGGTGATATTTTTGTTTTTTTTGCCGTACTGCTGTTAAAGCTGAAGCCATAATTGGTTGGTAGATGTTTAGAGATCTTCCTCATTGTCCGTCAGATGAACGAGCTGAAGAAGAACCTGCGGAACATCCAATCTGAGCTCCAGGACGCCCTCCAGAGGGCGGCGCTGGCGGCGTCCCAGGAGCAGCAGGCCACACAAGACAGTCAGCAACAGGTACGGTGGTCCACGGGGATGCGGGTGGGATGGAGTCTCGCGTGATGTGGGATGTTGCCATGAAGACTGTGTTGGGCTGCAGGCCAAGCTGGCGGCGGAGGCCCAGAACAAGTATGAGCGGGAGCTGATGCTGCACGCGGCCGACGTGGAGGCGCTCCAGGCCGCCAAGAAGCAGGCGATGCAGGTCACCCAGATGCGGCAGCAGTTGGAGGAGAGGGCTCAGCGGGCCAGCGCCCAGCTCCTGGAGGCACGCATCTCCTGGGAGGAGCAGGAGAAGATGCTCAAGGTACCTGGTGGGCCAGGGGAGGGGGCCTTCGGGGGACTCTGGTCCCTAACACCATGCCTGTCGTAACACGGACTCGTCCGCTCGCTCAGGAAGAGGTGGTGAAGCTCACCGGTCGTGCGGAGGACCTGCAGAAGCAGAACAACCTTCTCCACGAGCAGATTGAGAGTCTAAGCAGCAAAATGGTGGCGTCGGCCCAGCAGGCGGCCACCGAAAGCCCCCTGAACGTGTCACTTACCGAGGAAGGGAAGTCCCAAGAGCAGATCCTGGAAATTCTCAGGTAAGTGGAATTCCGATGAGTTCGCGATGGCCGTGTGCCTCTCTGGTGTGCTTCAGCGGAAGTGTTACCCGTCAGGTTCGTTCGTCGGGAGAAAGAGATTGCAGAGACCCGGTTTGAGGTGGCCCAGGTGGAGAGCCTGCGGTACCGGCAGAGGGTGGAGCACCTGGACCGAGAGCTGAAGGAGCTGCAGGACAGCCTGAACGCAGAGCGGGAAAAGCTTCAGGTGAGGCTGCCAGACCATTCAGCTGGCTGACAGCACAGCTAGGATCCTGGTGTTCACCTCGACGTCTGTATGACAGGTGACGGCCAAGACTTTGGCACAACATGACGAACTGATGAAGAAGACGGAGACCATGAACGTTCTGGTGGAGACCAACAAGATGCTGCGGGAGGAGAAGGACAGGGTCGAGCAGGAGCTGCAGCAGACGCAGGCCAAGGCAAGACTTTTTGTAAAGTCATGGTGTTTCTCAATAAGCGTACTTGAGCGTACTCATCTTGCGTACTGTTTTTACGCCGTCGTCCATCACCGAGGACCAGTTCCTATACTAGGAACAGAAGTTCAGAGGGCAGTAAAAATCCAGCTGCTTTGATCCCAAACTCTACAGAATAGTTTCTCAGTGCTAATCCTTCTCATTCTTTCTTTTTTCAGGTGCGTAAGCTGGAGGCTGACATCATGCCCCTGCAGGAGTCCAACGCAGAGCTGAGCGAGAAGAGCGGCATGCTCCAGGCTGAGAAGAAGCTGTTGGAGGAGGACATCAAGCGCTGGAAGGACAGAACTCAGGTGAGAGTCCCTCAGAGTCTCCGCCATCGACAGGCCCCCCCCTCGCCTGGTGTGCTTGGCCTGAACATCAGGTGTCTTTCAGCACCTGGTGAGCCAGCAGAAGGACACCGACCCGGAGGAGTACAAGAAGCTGCACTCGGAGAGGGAGGCCCACCTGAAGCGTATCCAGCAGCTGACGGAGGAGATCGGGAAGCTGAAGACTGAGGTTGCGAGGTCAGCTAGGCACTCGTAGCATATGCGCAATAATCACTAGGGCTCCAGATGGGCGACGCATTTGTCCAGACGTCAGACGTTGGTGGTGTAGCAGTGCCTTTTGCAGTTTAAAGTTTACACTTTTATTAAACATAAGGATTTGTCGAATTTATACTGATTACTAACTTTCCGGTGTCACAAAACGCATCTCATTAATATTTTAGCCGTACCGCTAATCCGCTTCAATTGTGGACGCAAATCAATGTCCGTATAGCACCGAAAAGCTGGCGTCCGGCCAAATGCTTCACCTGTCATCTGAAGCACTGGTGGTCACTGCGCATGCGCGATATATCGATATGGTATCGCCAGGGCCTACTCTCTGTTCGCATTAATCGATAAAGTGCCACAGATTATAGTCATGGATACGGTTAGCTTGAACAGCTAGATGTACCCTAGAAGCTAAGCCATCTACAAACGTTCTGTCGTTTTGCAGAACCCATGCCTCTGTGACCACTGGGCAGAGCCAGGTGAAGGGTCTGCAGGAGAACCTGGGGAAGATGACCTCTGAAAGGGACAACCTGAAAAAGGAGCTGGAGGTTAAGGTCTTGGACATCCAGGAGAAGGCGAAGACCATCACACAGGTCAAGAAGATCGGCCGTAGATACAAGACCCAGTACGAGGAGCTGAAGGTTCAGCACGATAAGGTAGGTTGTGGGCCTCCTGTCCCTGCTGCTGGGTTTGGCTGGTGTTTTACATTTCCTCTGAAATAAATAGTCTTCAGATGTCCAGTAAAAGATAGAGACACGCTAATGTGCTTTGCAGATGGTGGCTGACGCCGCAGCCAAGCCGACGGTGGAGGCGGAAGCTCAACAAGCATCTGCTCAAGAGATTCAGGCCCTGAAAAACTCCCTTAACCAGTCAGAGGCCAAGAGCAGAGAGCTGGAGGGTCAGGTGGAAGGCCTGCAGAAAGTAAGCCCCCCCCATGTTGGAGGCCGATGTCCCTAAGCCTGTCGTCTCTGTCACCTGGCACTTTGTGTGACCAAACTCAGCTAAAAAGGGGCACGTTGGTTATAAATATGCTGTTACTTGCTACTTCAGCCTTTGCTGTGCTGTGGCATGTCCTGCTGTCAGAGTGATACTGAGAGCTGCACTGGCAAAGTTTGCAGCTGCAGGAATGTGGTAGTTTATTTTGGGGAAAAATGTAAATGCAGTTGGCATCTAACTGTGTGTGTGTGTGTGTGTATATATATGTGTATATAGAGAGAGAGAGAGAAAATATGTATAAAATGTTTTAAACCTAAAATTGTGATTATGTGCCAAGAGAGTCCTGCATGAGGTACAGTCAGGAAGCACAGAGAATGACTTTGCTAAAGTATGATGGGATGCAATGGTACACATGCCAGCTGGAGATATACATTATGCAAAAATTAACAGTGAGTGCAGCAGGTTTATACAGTGACTTTATGCACTTAGTGGGTTATTACTTCAGAAAATGGCAGGATGGGCTCTACCCAGGAATTTGACCAATAGCAGCACTCGGGTGGAGCAGACCCAGGTGGGTCCCCCCACCCCAGGTAATGCGGTCGTCTCTGCCAGGTGGCAGGAGAGCGTGAGGGGGAACTGCATGGTCTGCAGGAGCAGGTGGCCAAGCTGCAGACCGAGCTGGGCCGCCTGCGGCAGGAGCTACAGGAGAAATTGGGGCAGGAGGAGCAGCTGCGGCAGCAGATGGCTGAGAAGGAGGAGAAGACCAAGAAGGTCATCATGGGGGCCAAGCAGAAGATCAGTCAGCTGAACGGTAAGCATGGTCGCCCCCTGGCTGCCAGGCGGGTGTACTACATGCACTGGCCCACATCACTCCTCCGCCTCCGTCGCCTCTCCGAACCCACCCCCTTCCCGCTTCAGCCACCAAGGAGCAGTTCCAGAAGGAGGCGGAGGAGCTGAAGCAGCAGCGGGAAGAGCTGGAGGTGCGCATGAGCGCGCTGAAGTCGCAGTACGAGGGCCGTCTGTGCCGACAGGAGCGGGAGCTGCGGGAGCTGCGGGAGCTGCGAGGCCAGCAGGAGAGGCACAGCGAGCAGCGTGATGAGCCTCCGGAGCAGGGCCCCAGCAAGGTGCATGGGGGACGGGGAGAGGAGCACCTGAGGGCCCCTGCGGGGCAGCAAACTGACAGCGAGGTCGTCTCCTCCCAGGTTCAGGAGCAGCAGCGGCCGGCGGAGCAGAGGCAGATCACCCTGAAGAGCACGCCCGCTGCTGATAGGGGGAGGTCAGCTCCGGCGTTGAGGAAAGGGGGGCGGGGTTTCCATTAACACCGTGAGGAGGCGTTGACTGTTCTTTTCCCCCTGTCCAATCAAGCGCAAGCACCTCTGAGCCGCCGACGGCCAACATCAAGCCCACCCCGGTGGCGGCCACCCCTAGCAAGCCGTCCGCCATCCCCGGCAACAAGTCAACCCCCAGGGCCAGCATCCGGCCCATTTTCACACCAGCGTCCGTCTCTACGCCGACGCCCACAGCCACAGTCATGCCCACCACCCAAGTGGAGACGCAGGAAGGCGAGTCCCGCCACAGGGCGTTGGTGAAAAGGCAACGGTCGCCACGGGGCTAACGGTGCCTCCCCCATCTCCCCACCAATAGCCTTGCAGCCGGCGGAGGGCCCGGTGGAGCACGTGACGGTGTTTGGCAGCGCCAGTGGCTCGGTGCGTTCCACCAGCCCCAACGTGCAGACCACCCTGGCACAGCCCATGCTCACCGTGCAGCAGCAGCCTCCCACGCAAGCCACGGCGTTCGTGCAACCCACCCAGCAGACCCAACAGCTGGAGAGCAGCACCCAGGAGCCCACGCCCAGTACGCAGGTGGAGCGGCCCTCCACCTCCACCTCTGTCTTCGGCACAGGTGCGCATTTTGCAGAGTAAAGTAACAATGATGCCCATGGTTTAGTTTCAACCAACCAGTTGAGTCCTCAGTGATATACATTTTTTTTTTTTCTTCAGTCTTTATACCCAACCGGTTAGTTGGAACTAAATCGTGGTTTGAATTTTCACTTACTGGACCAGAAATATCCACCTGTGGTAGTTTGGGAAGCGTTGTCTGGGTCATAGTGCCTGTAAGTGTGGGTCTTTGTCCTATGTAAGAACTATCAAAACATACATCCTTTAATTTTAAAGGTGCTTCGTGTTAGAATTGGGGTAAAGCAAAGGGTTAACGTAGCTTGAGCTTAGCAGAGACAGCAGTGAACTCAGTGATTAGCATAGTATTAGCATGGCAGGGAAAAGCAACAGCGAATACACATGCCCCCATTTTAGCTCTGCATAGAAAGCAGAGGCTAGATTTTGTAGCTCTAAACTGGGCAGTGGAGTGGATAGTTAGCATAGCATTGTCTTGGCATAAAGACCAGGGAATAGCTATAGGAGTTCCACACGCCTCGTTTTATTTCAGCCTCGTTCTGTTGGTGAAACGTGTTTCCCCCCCGCAGTGTCTGCTACCCCAGGCACCTCCTTGTCCAAACGGCCTCGCGAGGAGGAGCAAGAGGGACAGGCAGACGCCGTGGAAACCACTCAGGAGGAATCCACTGATGTGCCCCTGTCCAAGAAGGTCCGGATCATCCAGAGGGTCGGCCCAGAGCTCGAGGTGAGCTTCCCCCCCCCCACACACCCCCCGGGACTTGGCCCTACCCATTTTGTAGCCCAGCTATTTCCTGTATGGCTCCATGGCTGTCTGGGGCTCTTCTGCAGGAAGAGGTGATGGCAGAGGATGCCGCTGAGGGTGAGGGTGAGGTGCCAGGGGAGGCTCAGGACGATCCCGATGCCAGTCAGGTAGGGGGCGTGGAGGCGGGGATGATGGCGTCGTCTTGGCGCTGTGGCGGTCGGTGACTAACCTTGTGCCTGTGGGCGCACGCAGCTGCCAGCGGAGGAGGAGTACAGCCCCGGCCTGGATGACGGGGACAGGGAGCCCATGCCGGCATCGCGGGGGCCCGCCGAGCCCGTGCCACAGGTCTCCGAGTCCCAGCTCGGCTCCCACGACTCGCCGGACGAGCAGCGGCCGCGCGAGGTCATCATCATCCACTCCGACTCCGACAGTGAGGAAGAGGAGGAGGAAGAGGAGGGTGACCAGGTAGGCGGCACTGCCTATCTGTCGTCTTTCTCTTGTTTTAAACCTTAAACCAGGAAGCCCAGGTGGTGCTGTTTTTTTTTTGGTCTATTTTACGATTCTGTAGCTCCTTTGCAGCAGCTACCCCCCCCAACTCGCCCCAGGTTACAAACCCCTGCTCTTCATGCTTTTGTATGACATGCGTTTTACTATAATTCTGTGGTTTTTATATAAAAATTGATTACCCCCCCCCCCCCCCCGGGGGGGGGGGGGGGGGGGG
>JAODKF010000049.1:6735266-6747473 GCA_026779585.1 Mormyrus proboscirostris | reverse complement strand
GCCCCCTCTCGGCCAGGTAACCGCATCCATCCTTCGTGCCTGTGGCCAACGTGCCGCCGTCCTTTTCGGTGTGTCACCCTCCCCCTCCCCCCTCCCCAGCGACAGACCACGGCCCCAAACCGCCGGCAGTCCGTGAGCCGCGGTCAGCTCACCCCCGGGATCAGCAGCATGGTAAGTGCTCAGGCCGTCAGCATTGCGGGTTTCTGGGGAAACTCCCACCCGACCCACCTATCTCTCCGTGCCCCCCCACAGCAAAACTTCTTTGACGACGACGACAGGATGGTCCCCAGCACGCCCACTCTGGTGGTGCCTCTTCGTACAGATGGCTTCGCTGAGGCCATCCAGTAAGCCGACTTCCTGCTGCGTTACCCGCTGCCATTTTCCTTCTCCCCTCTGTTCCTTTAAGAGTGCTGACCGTGACCTAACCGATTCCCCGTGTTCCCAGTTCTCCCCAGGTGGCCGGGGTTTCCCGTTTCCGCTTCGGCCTGTCTGAAGATGTGCCCCAGTCCAGCTCCTCCAATTCTGACCTGAGTCAGCTGGCATCACAAGGAGGTGAAACCACTGGTCCACAAATCCTGACTCTGAAACAGCTTTGTCTGCAGCCTCCTGTGTCAAAGTATATTAATTACTGTCAGTTACACCAGCTTGTAGGAAAACCCCCCACTGAAATGTAAGATGTTGTAGGAACATTGTCAGATCAGGTTAGGGAATCGGTCACATTGATTTCCTCTATAGTCAGGAAGTACTTGTTAAGCAGCTGTGCATTACTATGCATTAGTGCTGCGCTGGGGGGGTCAGAACCTGGCTGGCTTTCTGCGCTTGGCTTTCTTGCACTTTGGCCTGTCGATCTGTGCACTGAGAGAGATGTCACTGTCGATCTGTGCACTGAGAGAGATGTCACTGTCGATCTGTGCACTGAGAGAGATGTCACCTGGACCCAAATCCGCTCTGTAGGTCTAGGAATGTACGAAAGTCCCCTGTTCCTTGCAGCGCACGAAGAGGACTCTGGGGGGCGCAGTGTCCCCACCACGCCGCTGCAGGTGGCTGCCCCAGGTGAGTCGGTTGTCAAAGTCCTCAGTGATCATGTTCTTATGCAGTGTCTCCCAGTGCGGCCCTCAGGGACCCATAGCCGGTCCATGTTTTTGCGGGGGCTGGGAGGGAGGGAATGTGGACTGTCTGTGGGTCCCCGAGGGCCGGATTGGGAAACGCTGATCTAATCAGTACTTTTAGATACAATGACCATCCGTTACAGAAGTTTACTGCCCTGCCTTGTCTTCACATGTGAGTGACTAAATATGGCTCATTTACTAGCCATTTTGGTCTTTTCCTACAGGCTGGGAGCTTAGAACTGGAGTATATGGTGTGACTGAAGTATATAGCTGCATATATAAATTATTTTGTACAGATCGATGCTTAATTTGAGCATGTCACCCCCTACTTATTGGCTGATGGTTGTCACGGAGACCTGAGGCGTGTCCGTCTCTCTCCCCGCCCTCCCGAGTAAAGCCATGTGCTCTGGTGTTTCTCAGTGACCGTCTTCACTGAAAGCCACTCGTCAGACGCGGCAGAGAACGCCTCCCAGTCGGTCCCCATGGTGACCACGTCCACAGCCGGACCGTCCGGAGCGGAGGCGGTCGCCGGAGATGATGGCGACGAGGTCTTCATGGAGGCGGAGAGTGAGGGGTGAGCGAACGCCCTCCCCTGCGGGCTGATGTGCCTGGCGAGCGGCGCCATGCTTCCGGCTAAGTTTACATGCTGTTACTCCATCAGAACCGCCGGGCCTGAGGTGTCCCTGGAGAGCCAGGCCGAGATGGACTCGGCGCAACCCTCTGACGACGGCAACCTCCCATCCACCAGTCAGGACCCTACCTCCAGCTCTGCAGGTATCTCCATTCATTAACTTTATTTATAGGATTTGAACCTTCTGGCCAGATGTGCATCTTCTCCACTGCCTTCCTCTTAGTTACTGCTGCACTGTGTCCCCGAAAGCCGCATCAGGCCCTCATTCATCCCGATTTTTCTTTTAGCCTTTTCACTCACTGGCAGCTTTGCCTGCGATCAGATCTGATAAACTGAAAGTTTCCCTGTCTGGAGCCGAGTTGACATAAGAGGCACGCGCTTGTGACGGGGCCGTGTCCAGGTCCACGGGCCCCACGTGGACTTCCGGCTTTTGAAGGCCCCTGGGAGCCTATTCTCCATGTCGACATGGACCAGAACACTTTGGCTCTTCCTGTGTGGGAAGGAGCTTTGGTGTGGCAGCCTGACCGCGCCCTTGTCTCACAGCACGCTTCCTGTTTTTTGATTTAATTTCCCCTCCCCCAATCTTTCCGCTTCCCCAGACACGAGCAGCAGCAGCAGCGCCAGCGGCAGTTGCGGACAGCTCCGGCATTCCGGGCGTCCCGTGCCACAGCACCAGCTCCCCCCGCGACCCGGACCCCGAAGCAGGCAGCTTATCCGGAGAGGCGAGTCCTTTCTGCTCTCTCTCTCCCTCCATTCTCATCACTCACCTTCCCGGATTGACATACACACTTTATCCTCCCTGACAAAGTTCCTTTTCAGCTTCTTGCCTGAGGTCATGACTGTCTTCATTCCTAAAGTCGGCGGATTGCCCTCCGATTTCAGGCCATTAATGAGGCGGCAGACGGATTTGAAAGCGTTAAGTTTAATAGAACAGGAGGCACACGAGGAAACAAACAAACGTAGCCCTAGTGCCAACATTGATCTGATATTAATCTCATACCTAGAAAGGTTCTTGCAGCAGTAAGGATTACCAGTGCAGCATTCCAGCAACTATCCCATGTAAAAGGCTGCTCTCTGTCCCACAGGCATGACCTATCCGCGAGGTGCATGGGGTCAGTTCTCCAGGGGAAATATGCGTTAACATCTCGACCCTGCGCTTAAGAAGAACCACATCAATCTAGAACTCTGATCGTGCTTGAAGCCTTCATTTCAGATCTTTCGTTTATTGTTGTTTTTTTAAATCAGCATAATTATGCTTAAAGCATCTGTTTTTGTTTTTCTTTTTACTTTTGTCTCTGTGTAATCCTTACAAAGCAGATGAAGCCAAGTTTAATTTTATGAATAAAAACTGAGGATGGTGGGATGCAGCTGTTTCTTCTTGTCGTTCTTCAGCGCCATCTACAGGCATCTCAGCCAATGGCGCTCTGTGTTCTTGGCACCGCGGGGCAGGGGAGAGGCCGGTGCCAGCCGATCGCCAACGACTTTAATGTTGTGGTACTTGTCTGGAAAGTGTGTGTATTTCAGGGGTTAAAATGTGGGTTCCTGGCATAATGATGACATCTACAAAGTACAGAGTCCCCCAGTGCTGATAGGCCAATCAGACCTCTTTGCATCCAATGCCAGTATCAGTAGTGGGATGCCTTTTGCTTGTGGTTACTTACCATTAGAGAAGACGTAGTAGTCGTATCCCTCAGATTTGCGTGGATTAGGTGTGGACACAGCGGCGGTCACGGGAGACGGGAATCCTTTCCACTTAAGTTTTATGTTGATCTCATTACCCAGGCCGATCTCTGTTGGCAGTAAGCGACACCCTTCTATAACTGATCTCGTTAACATGCAGCCCCGTTGCTTATTTTTATGGTAATGGATGCACAGATGCTTACAGGGTTATGGTGGTCGACTTTACGATGGGTAAATGTTCAGTACATTATTTAATGAATTACATCAGATATTCAACACTTTTTTTTATAAATGAGGCTTTGTGTTAATGATTTTGCCCAGCTGCCAGGTATTGTAAATGTTCTAAGCATGTTTAAGGCTGGCTAGGCTAGGCTAGGCTATGGTGTGTGTTTGGTTAGGTGTACTGTATTATAATGCCTTATGATAGGTTTGTCGGAACGGTACACCCTCGTATCCGGACAGAGGTTGTAATTTGTTTGTTCCCTGTCAGTACTGGCCTCTCATTAGTTCTGTTTACTCCTAGTCAGTCCTCTGCGTGCCTTTATGTGTGTTAATGTGGCAGGGCATTCAGCCAAAGAAACAGCAGAGGGGTCTTTAACACCCTTGAACACTTTTACAGAAGTAATTGTGCTTCAGCTTCCTGCTCCAGGATGTGCGACTTGCTGGCTTGGAACTGGCTGCCTTTTGCTTGCGTGTGTGGTCCCCTGCCTTTCCCCAGACACCAGCACGTATCCCCTGACGTACCTGCTTCTCCTGCAGGGGACTTTTCACCACTGTAGGTTGGGAACTTTTTTCCACAGGTAGGCATGGCCCCGACGTCATAGGAGTATCTCTGTGCGAGGCCCTCTGCAGGAAACCAGAAGCCGTGCATTGAAAGAGTGCTTCCCACTGATAGCCTGATGTGAAGTATAGGCAAACTGAACGATGTTACCTTTTTTGAAGAAATATATAGACTCTGGCCTTCTCCTGGTGGCAGGCACAGACAGAGCTGCCGTAATCTTCCCAGACAGGCCGTTAAATTCAACAGAAAGGGTCTTGGGGAAACCTGGATCCATTACGCCATTTTCAAACCTCCAGTAATTGTTCCCCTGTGGTACACAGCCAAAATGGAAAGTTCATGTTTGTAATATCCGGTCTGCTAATATAATAGTCCAGATTTGGCACACATCCAACTCATTAAATGCTACTGGTTGCTATAAGACAAGCTTTCCTGCTGGGAGGACTTGTGGTGCTCGCAGGATAATACAGGTGTGTAAGAACGCGCTGTGTTTGCTGCGCAGTTAACAGCTGTTTTAATAAGTTGGCCTCAAATTCTTGGGAGCAATGAATAATCTTTTCCCACGTTAAGGTACATTACGCCCTCTACCTTGATAATATAGGTCTGGCCTTGGCAATTGGAGCGGGTGAAGACTGCATCAATGGGCGAGGGGACCCCCCACACTTCTGTGATCCTGCGGGCAGGACTGGGTGTAAAGTTAACATCTAGAGTCCAGAAGAAGTGACCTGTAGGTGAAGGAGATGGTGGATTGTAGAAGAAACACCCGACAAACAAAAGAGCAAGGTTAATGTTGCAGGACTGTTGTGTACCGTAAAAATCCCAGGAATGGCTGTAGTCTATTGAATGCTTTAAAACCAATTAAATGATGCTGAATGAATCATGAAATCTGTGGTTTGAGGAGGGAATTTGTAAAGGATGGACATGTATACCTCGGAAGACAGCCATGGTTCCATTGAGTAGGACCGTCACTCCATTAATGGGCTGGCCATTACAGAGGTCTGTCTCGTTGGCGTCATCTATGCAAAGTTAGACACAAGTAGGAAAACAGTCAATAGACCAAGAAATGAAGCCTGAAAACTGTGGGCCTGAAAAACCTCAAAAATGAAGCTGATGTTGCCAAGAAGATCAATAGTTTCAAGCTTTGTTTGAAATGCCCTTACTTGCAAGATAGCCATCAGGGTTACCGGACGCAAGGGCTTCAGCGACATCTGCTAGTGTGCTCGGTCGCTCGGGGCTTTCAGCTGTTTTGGGGCCGGAGACTCTGACTTCCAGAGAGACGGTGCCGGCGGGCTTCTCCGGGGTGGAGTCGGGGCCAAAGGGGCCCCCTGCTGGGCTGGATGGAGCCGCCTGATGGTCTGTGCCCCCGATGATCACTGCAATTGGCTGAACACCCGCCGGCAATGTTGCTGGAGCAGCAGGTCCTAGTTCTGTGGTGGAGATTCCTAGCGTTAATTCTAACAAACAATCAGTCGCTACACTTAAGGACTGGACAGGGATACAAATATTTAAAGTAATATTCTGGAACATGACAGGTAACTTGTATTTAGCTGCTTGGCTGTCTGCTATATGTTTTGGCTGCAGTATGATGTGTCACCTGGTACTGCTGGATCCAAACCGTGAATGGCTCCATCATGTGAAGGCGACGCTTCCTGTACCACAACCCGTATGGGCTCATACCCAACTGTGTTCTTTGGGCCCAAGGGAGCCATAAGAACCTTGATGGGTGGGACTGGTGTTTCTGCGATTGAATCACACATAGTTCATAATGTCAGCTATGGGCTGAGGGATTTGTTTGACGGGAGCAATCAAAGTCCATGGGCGGTAGCATAACCCACTGACCCCCATTGAGCAACATAGACCCACCCTCAACTGTTTCTTCTGGTTGCTGGATAGGAGCAGCGAGGGAGTTTGGAAACTCATTCACAAACTGCTCTGAAAATACAAAAAAATGAAATACTCATGATGTATGATGGATGTGTTTCTACAAAAAAAAAAATCTCTTCAGCATTAACTAAGGTTGCTAGTCATTGTTTCTTCTTCTTTCTTCCTCCAAAGTTGACATGCTTTGTCATGTAAAACGTGTTAGGTGGCTTCTGAGTTTTCAAATCCAATTAGTTATATATACAGCAGTCTGGGTTTTCATCCTTGTTATTGTCTGAAAGCTTCACAAACTGCACAGTGAACTAACCTGTGATCATTTCCTCACTCTCACTGGTAGGTGTTAGAGGTGCCTCAAGTTTCAGATCTGGCATCTTCATTGGTTTGTTCTTAGGAGGTTCTTAAGAAAGGGTGTTTAATAAGGTCAGATCTCTGGCTCTCAGACCCAACAATGATGGACCATGAACATATGACGGAAATATGTGTCGCGGTTGAAGATAATAAATTTTTGTTTTGTTGCACTGGTACGCCTCAATTTTACTGTCATCTTTGTGTGAATTAGCTACCTGCCTCATAACGGGATTTGTTCTACTGGTTGCTTTGGCTGTCATGAATCAGACAATTTTTTGCCTGAACGTGTTCAAAGATCCCTACAAGCCACCTGAAGAGATGGCTAAGGTTCTTACCCGCATTGCACCGAGTCTGGAAGTCAGGGCAGCACTGGTTGTAGAGGACGCAGTTGGGATCACAGTCACACTGTTGACCGCGCTTGAAGGGCTCACCGCATCGTCCTACACAAGAGCCACCTGCAGAGATGACACATCCCATCACCAGCTCATCTGTGTTTCCTTTGTGGGCATATCATAGCTTTAACCTCATAGCATCAATGAATCAGTAACCCTTTACTCAGGGGGCACAAATTCTTAGCAGTAGTTTGGTTACTACTGGAGTACAAATTATAAAAAATGTAGTAGCTAATTGACATAAAAGATATATCATGAGTCATTATTGCCGAACAAACACGAGATCAGTATTTCACTAGTGTTAATCGTTACTTGTTACTTCTGGAATATTTCCTTCAGTAGTTCACAAAGAATTAACAGAAATATCAACAAATACAGTAATTGCTTGAGATTATAAATGTTACAATTGATTGATGATGAAAGAATATGAAATTTCTATTTAATTAAGGCTTAGTTTGTGGTTAATTCATACATAAGTAATAGCATAGTACTACATTATTTGAGCTCACAAGTAGTTACCAATTTGCACAAAAAGACTACCGAAGGAACAAGTGGTGAATTACACAAGTGAAATCCTGATCATGTTTGTTCTTCATTAATCATGATGCACGTTTTATCTCAAGTAGCTACTATATTTGTTAATGATTTGTTCATGATTTGTTTATGATTTATACTTCAGTAGTACCTGACTTACTACTAAGTGTTTATACCTCCTCAAGTAAAATGTTACCAATAAATTTTACTCCAAAAACTATGTCAGTTATGCTAGGAGACCCATAGAATACATTCCTACATTATTTGGTCTTAAGCTTTGATCCAGAAGAGTTTGCTAAGGTTTGGATGGAAACGAAGAGATTCCCTACTTGTGGTGCATGTAGATTCAAAATCCTCACAGCACTCATTATGGAACAGACAACTGTAGTCGCAATGGCAGACCCGACCCCTGGCGAATGGCTCTCCACAGCGACCTCTGCAAGTTGCTGGTGAAAAAGATACAGGTTCAAGTACACAACAGTTTTTAAATTAATCAAAAGGACAGTTAAAAACGATCTCTGCCCAAATAGTTGTTTGATGCTGTTTGGCGTCTCGCAACACTTTGTTATAGCTTCAAAAACACTGAGCCAATAAACTGCTCCTAAGTATATTTACCTTGAGCAGCACAGAATGGAAGAAGAAGACAAGCAAATGCCGCCAGCAATCCAGCAAGTACAGATGGAGAAGTCATGGTGAGTCTTTAGCTGAAGGCTGAGGAACACCTGGTGATCAATGCACTCAAGTCAGATGGAGGATATAAGTGAAACTTCATTGCTAAATACATAACGTGCAAATATTTCCTATAGCGCTTCTGCCCGAATAAGACATAATATCATAACAGTCTACAGTAGTAATGAAGCAGGGGTTTACCTTAATAATCAGAGATCTCCTGAGACTTCGGCCAAGTCTGTCTGCTTCTTTCTTGGCTTTTATGCTGTGTGAAAAGGGCTGGGTTTGGCATAACTGTGTAGGTTGCCTAATTAGCAGAGTCCAATTAAACTACAAACAACGCATCGCCTGGAAGGGGCAGAATCCTGTGCTAGATGTTTCAGACTGCATGAGCGTTCAGGACTGGAAGATATTCAACATTGGTTGCCATGACCTTTTTAAACATCTGACACAAAACGCTCCATTGTTGTCGGACGTCACATCTACAAAATTACATTTTCATTTCAACAGGACTCTTTCAGCTAATAGATTTATTGTTGTTGCAGGCAAAAAATCATAACCTCACAAAATTATGTTTGAGTTTTTCCAAAATAATTCATGGGTCAGTCAGACCACAAACCAGATTCAGGACCTCTTTAACTATTTTAAATAATTTTAAACCAACATCTCAAATTTTTTATTGGCATTACACAACAAAGCAGTCGAACAGCTGACCCATTTTGGTACCTTGTAACGAACTGAGACGAATTTCTGGTTGCTTCATATGCAGTAACTTTCTATTGCGGTCTTTGCATTCCTGTAAGATAGGCAGCGCTGTCTTATGAGATAATTTAAGCCCTGGCAGATATGTTAGTCACAACAGGCAAGTGGGAATTGTTCTTCTGTTAATTCAATTTAAAAAATGTATATAGCACTTTTCACAGCAGAGTCAAAAGCAGGGAAAAGGAAGGACAAAGAAGTGAGTCAGGTGACAGCAAAAGAGAGGAAACAAAAATTCACAAGTAGGGAGAAAAAAAATTTGGGGGTCCAAGATCAACTGGCTGCCGTTGGGCATATGTGACTTAATTACTGTAGTTGGGCAGCAGTAAGGGTGTGATGTTGGAGGTATCCATCCAATATTGTGGAGGTTAATACCCCTTCATCTCCCCATAAGACCAAGAGCAAATAGCAAAGTGTTTTGGAGGCTAAATGTATAAATGAAAGCATTGAAATTTAAGGCACTGCTCTTGTGTGCTGATAGTAAACAACCAGCTGACTGTGGGTAAAGTGGGTAAATTATTAAAGCAGAGGCATCTGTGAAAAAAATTAGTAATGTGTGGGACTTTGGTGTTGTGTTGTCTCTTCCTGCCACTACAAAGCAGAGCTTTACTGTTTTATAGTATTTTGTAAATCCTTCTTATTGGACATCCTACACAAACCTCAAGGGGGATGAAAATGGAAGTGATAAACTATGCCAAAACGCGTGTAACCACCACACGTCTGACACATGCCATAACTACTTTCTTCCTTCATAGTTAATCAAAACTGACAGCAATGTCAACCGTGTAACAAGTTAAAGGAAAGAAAATTGCAATTGTATACCAAATACACAGAGTTTCCTGCCAATATCATGTTTGACGATAAGTAATGATATTGTAGAAGTTGAATTAATATGAAGAAAATATTGTGTCATTAATATATATTAAATAAATTTTTTTTGGTAGCTTATATGTATATTCTATTGTTTGGTGTGATTATCAGTAGTTGCAATGTTAAAAATCCTCTCACATTTCCCAGTGCATTTCCATTTATATAGTTGTACAACTTAGTTTGTAGTCGGACAAACAATTTATTCTCAGATTTCTCAATGATATGCTAAAGTGTCATTGATGGATCTGGAGGTCTTATACATATATGCATAAAAGCTGGGTATTTCTGTTCGTTAAAGAATATTG
Source organism: Mormyrus proboscirostris (assembly GCA_026779585.1). Classification (NCBI taxonomy): domain Eukaryota; kingdom Metazoa; phylum Chordata; class Actinopteri; order Osteoglossiformes; family Mormyridae; genus Mormyrus; species Mormyrus proboscirostris. Next base: position 6,737,517 of record JAODKF010000049.1, on the reverse strand, counting down.
AGAAATTTGCGTGTCTTATAAATACATATTTATTGCAAACTGAGGGAGATGATAAACAATCCCAAAGGAACGGAGGACTTCTGGGGAACAGCGGCAGTGATCTATAAGCCCTTTTTTGAAATGGGTATTTGCAAACAGAAGTAATTTATTCATTAATTAATTTCACTGACTATGAGATCTTTCCTCCATTAAAACTGGATAAAGTGGATTTTCTGAAGTTGTGTTATTGATTTTGTTATTTAATTTATTGAAAGGCGAGTCTCTGTGAGTCATCTGGTGCCCTGATCTTGCAAATCAACAGCTTAAATTAGAGTTTTAAAAAATGGAGATCAATTCGTTTTCCGAAAAATATAAAAGATACATGGAAGAAATTCTTGAAAACATTCAATAGGAGTCAGCTGATAAAATATTCTTAGTGAATCCCATTTGATTTGTATGTATCAGGTCCAGTCTAATTTAGGCAAATAATATGCTCATTTAATTTGCCCAAATCTTGGCCAAGTTTTTGTTCTCTAAGTTACACAAGCTTACTGCATAAGTGGGTCTTATGTCTTTGCAGAAATCATTTCTTTTTCATTTAGATGGTGAGAGAAGGGAATGAATAGAATAATATTACCAGTCAATAATTTTTTAATTTAGCTAATTTAGCTACATAGCCATCTGGTCTGGTAAGTTTTGCAACATAAATAAAATGCATTGTTTACCAGGTGTAATATATGTCCTAAAAAGGTTTTTATTCTTTAGTAATGATGGGCATCGGTAGGCTTAAAAATACAGGCTATCAATAAAAAAAGATCCAAACAAGGTCTAAACCAGAAGGTCCTGTGTTATATTTCCTGATTCCTGATTTGATGTGTATCACTGCAAAGTATGCTAGACATTTTCTTGCCTTTAGATGATGTTAGAAATAGCTATATTTAGTGAATGTTCTTATTCAAGAGTTCTAAAACGTGCAGTCTAGACCGGTCTGTGTTATTTTGCAGAGAACTGGCTAAATCTGTTTAATTTCCTTAATTAGTGCTGTTGCTTTGGTTGCTGTTTTTCCTGTCAGTCGCTTTTATCGACTGTCTGAGTAAAACTTTAAAGCCGCAGAGATGTTGACGTCTTATTTATTTATTCAAGGCTGTAATGAAGTTACATAACACTCAGTTTAACTGAAATTTCTATCAAACGTAATGCTGATGAAATTCTTGTGTTTCATAGTAACTTGTCTTTTGTCACATTGGTCAATTATGATTTATTTATTACTTCTATAAAACAGCTGTAGTTTTTGTGTGGGCCTTGGGGTTATTGCTGTAAATTATATGCAGGCTAGGCGGTTACTTAGGTCGGGTCATGCAGTCGGCACATTCATTGTTATCCACTAGTCCTCCTCTGTCACCATGCCATTAGTTTCGAAAAATGCAGCGTAGTTCCTGCTTTCCTACTTCGCTAATCTGAGAAGCAAATGTTTACACTGCAGCACACCAAATGAGTCAATGTCTTTTATGAGAAAGCTTACTAATGAAAGCCTTTTATTGATGGAAACATGCACTAAACAGTGGCATTACACTGAACTGCCTGTAATGAGTCTATTTCTTCTATGTATATGTTGTCACTCGGGGGTGTAAGGCCTAGGAAAGGAAGAAGATGACCAATTAAAAAGTGGATGTTCTCATCAGAACAGACTGTTGTTAATTGTTGCCATGGAAACTGGAACCTGATGGTTCTTCAGAGCAGAATTCCTACATCCCCAGCTCAGTGTAGCTTCACAGATGTAGACATCTCTTCTTAGGCATACTGATTTCAGGGAGGTTTGTGAGGGACAGCCGAGAGATTTCTGGGACATTGTCTATCATTCATGGGGGTCAGGGACCTGGGTCACACTTTTTTAGAGGGGACATGAATCATGTAGTAATACATGCTTCCTTGATGCATTAACTAACTAAGCAACTAAGCGTTTGTTAAGTACTGATCCTATGTTTGTTCATCACTAATCAATCATGACAGTTCCTCTATTCCATGCTGGCACTATATTGGTTAACAGTTAACAAATTAGTCAATAATGGTGTAAACTTCATTTGGGACAGAAATTACTCATTAACTTCAATAAACTACAAATTACATGCAGGATCATTTCAGGCCTGGATTTTTTGTGTTTTTTTATTTTCTAATATATAATAAGTCATTCACCAGGGGGCTGTTCCACGAAGCGAGCTAACCTCAAAAGCCAGGCTTATTTCGACAATCCCGGCTTAATTTTTCCAAATTC
>JAODKF010000049.1:6706447-6722199 GCA_026779585.1 Mormyrus proboscirostris | reverse complement strand
AGGGGGGGGAGGGGGGTAGTTACACCTCCATAATTTATACCCATGTCTGTAATAACCTCTTAGGACTAACTGTTACTATAGATGTTGAGAATTAAAATTTGTAAACTAAATGCAACATCTGCCATATAATGCAGATGAAGGTCAGAAATGAGCAGATTATTCCTCGGTAGACATGCTAATATTTTCTGTCTCATCACCCTCGTCAAGAAAGATGTGTTTGCTAGTACTGAGCATCAAAATGCTGTGAAATGCTTAGTTCATTGTTGGTCACAGATCATGCGTAATGGCAACTGCCTTCTTTAAATTCTCTAGCCTTGCTGGCTGTCATTGATGTAGGCGCCATGACCATAAACCTCCCTCTCTCTGCATTATTTAACTTATGATGCTATTCCCGTTCCTGAATGTTGATAAGTCTCTAGCAGTAGACTGTGAAGTTGTTTGTTATGGGATGTCCATTCATAAATCTTCCTTTTATGACCTCTCTAGGCGACTGTGGAGCTGATCAGCCGAGTGATAATCAGTTGTGTTTATGGGTCAGTCTTTTGGGAAGTCAGTGCTCCTCCTGTCTTACGGGATCCTGACAGTCTCCACATCTGACTCTGTGGGCGGGGGTTGGGGAGGTCGATTTTCCTCTCATTGTTGATGGCCTACGGAGAATGAAGCTCCCCCAATGACCTGACCTCAGAGTTGGTGCCAGAGAACTTCCCCTCCACTGGTTCCGTTTCCTCCTTGATGCTCTTCAGAACCGCCGCCATTCCTTTAAGAAGAAGCAGCACTGTGTGAGTCACATGCATGTCCTCGACTTCCAGGCGTCTGGCGCCAAGCTCTTGGCCGTCTTGCTCACCTGATATGATCTGGTGGAACATAAGGCGACAGTAGAGCTCAGACTAAGATTTCAGAATGATGATGATGATGATGATGATGAAGGCAGCTTTCTTTAGGTACCTTATCACTCTCCTAGGAGTCCCAGTCATATAACTTCTCCATCAGGTTAAAATATAATATAGGGAAAATAAAAATTTCACTCACATAGATAGAAGCTTCTAGAATTCTGTAGTGTTCTCAGCCATCTTGTTTTGGGTTAATGGCCTGTTCACATTTGTGTAGTAAGACAACTTTGTAGCAGGGTTACATGGTCCACGGCTACAGAAATAACAATGCTTCAAAGAAATTGCTTAAATTTGATTAAAAAGACAAAATCAGTAGTCGATATGTATCCAGTCACCACTCAACTGTAACTTTTACCAAACAATAAACAGACAAAGATTTACACAAAAAAAATCTTTTCCCGTTATGTTGATCCTAGATCAGATATTCATCATATTCTAAATGTAGTATTCTAAATTATAGCACTTAATTTTGACAAGTCCAGAGGTGAATTGCTATGACATTATAAATAAATTAATTTTAGGATATGCGGGCCGACCCACATCTGGGGGCTAGGCCTAAGGAACGGTGCTTTTATTTGATTAGCAGAAGCACTGAATATTGTTTTTCTTTTTAATATTAGTGCTGGGGCAGGAAGGTTGGGTGTCCCTGAAGTGTCGAATGTCCACCACCAGAGAGGAAACGGCAGAGATAAGACTGCTGCTGCTTTCCAGTCTGTTTTTTCACACGCTTCCTGAAGTATTACTGACCAGACTGATTCAGTGCCAGTTCCTGAAAAAATTCCTCATTTTGGCAGTCTAGGCTCTACCAGCCTCTGGGCTCTATATCAAAATATCACGGGAGCCTGAACTATAAATTAATAGATGACTGAGGGTAGATGGACAAGCCAGACTGAGAGGCAGAGATCCAACATTCAGAATTTGGAGATTTTATCCGTCCATTTTCTGTATCCACTTGTCCTCATCTGCTACCTGTCAGGTGACTTATGATCCAGGTAACATGTCAGATAAGGGGACACTTTGCATATAACTGGTCATTTAGCAATAATACCAATCACTTCAGAATCTTTCCTAAAGTCACCACAGAATTTGCAGTAACCATGTAATGCTCCCATGTATTTTTCAACTTGACCATTAACACACCTTCTATGGCTAATCAATACCTCATTGACTTTTGTTAACTAATTGAATTAATAAAATAAGGGAGCTGATGGTGAAATTTAATAAATACATAGAATGGCTGGGGTGGCCCTGAGGAGAGGTTTGGGAACTGAAGTGGTGTTCATCTACACGTCCAACAAGACATTAACTGATAGCAGAAGAAATTCTGGTTAGTTTTTATTGTGTTACTTTTAATTTCCTTATGTTCCAATGATAAATTGTGTTTTTTTCTGAGCAAATATGTAGCCAATACCCAGATAAATTGCATGAAACATTTTCTTTCATGGCCCACGATTTTTTGCACAGTACGGTATGTATGCAGGATGTTTTGTCTTTAACCTTTAGCCATGTGCGTCGCTAGTATCTTTGCTGGTTGTGTAAGATATTTCGTAGTACAGCACTTTCCTTCCAGAATAGGGTTTTGAATTTTGTGTGATGGGATGTTACCCAGTAGAGGTTAGACCTCCTTTGCTCCCCTTTGAAATACAGCTGACAGAAAGCCGTCCTTTCTGATGCTTTGACCCAGAATGTGCAAACCTTGACACTGAGACTCATGTCTGTAAACTAGCCTTAGCACGAGCATCATGCACTTCGTGGGTTAGATGTATAAAGAAAGTTTCACCAGATTCTGCTTCTGTGAAGACACCCACTGCCGAGGTCTGCCAGGATTTTGAGGAGCAACATCTCCCCCTTGTGGCCAGAATTAATATACCATTAAAATACAGCTTGACTACGGCAGTTTATTAAGCTCATTGATTCTCAATATAAAACATGTAGATATTATTCAGACATATGATAATCTACCTTCTTCACCAGTGCCATTTTCACGTACCATTCACATAATTTTTCCTAGAGATGCACCAATTGTATTGGCCAACTCTTGGTATAAGCCAAGACAGCAACAATCGGCCATTGGCTAAAGAAGAGCTGATATTTACCGTCAATAATTCCCTTTAAAATGGTGATCCATATTGCTTTGCTTACCTGTGGCTAAACAGTTAGAAAAGTATGGTGTTTATCACGCTTGATGATCAACGTCTCTGTTATAAATATATAACATGTATACAGTTATAAAATATAATGCTCTGGGACTGTTGTCATATGCCAGAATTGGTGTTTTCTTACCAAAAATAAATACTTTTTATAATTTGAAATGTAATGCATTTGGGTGGAAAGTCCCTTTAAAGTTATTTAAGCAAAACAGTTGGAATCCGTGTCAGTTTTTGAAATAATCAGCTATCAGTAATGGCCACAAATTTTATCGGTGCAGCACTAATTTGCACATTTGTTCTATAAAGCGAGGAAGGGTTTGGGGTCAGGGAACAGGATCAGTCAACACCCAGTGTCACTGGAGGGGCTGGGGTCAGGGAACAGGATCAGTCAACATCCAGTGTCACTGGAGGGGCTGGGGTCAGGGAACAGGATCAGTCAACATCCAGTGTCACTGGAGGGGCTTTGCTCAAGAACCCAACAGCGACTCGATTACTTTATCGGGATTCAAACCCACAACCTTCCAGACACAGAGCCCAAAACCAATGCGCCACCCGCTATCATATACCAGGCTCTAAAGTGCCTCATGTCCAGCGTGCACCAGAGATTAAATTTTACGTACGGCTTTAAATTGAAATCCAGCTCATGTTTGTTAGTTGGTTGGTCATTGGTTGGTCAAGAAAAACTACCAAGACACAGATGCAAACTGAACACATGATTTCGTGTCGTTTTATTCTCACAGAAATCTAACAGGCATAGAAACTCCAGGCTGGTGACTCACTTCTTGTTTTATCACTGAATAAAAAGTTTTAAAATTGCATTAATTTGTTGTTAAACTGGGTAATCGAAATAAACTATTTACAAAAAAAGGTTCTTTACACTTCTTTTAGGTTTATCTTAACAGTGTAGTTTTTAAGCCCTGATACAAAGGTTCACATTAGTAATTGTGCTTAGTACAAAATATGCAGGTCTTTCTGTGAATTACAGAGGTCCGGGAATATTTACAGAGAGCGGCTTCCTGTCATGTGACCTGGTGTGGGGCTTCCAGCATTTCCATGAGAAAGGTGTCGATGGGCGTGTCTCCGATGAGCTTGAAGAAGAAAAGATGCTCCAGACACTTCAGGCCGATGGAGCGGAGGGCGGGCAGGCGTAGTAACAGCTTGGCAAATCTAGGACAGGAAGTGGCAGGTGCCACAGAGGCAGAAGGGGTGACCGAAGAGACTGATAAGTGATTTTTGCAGCGTGATCTGGCGGAAAACTTCTGAGACCGTTGCAAACATTCAGCTAAAGTGTGAAGATTGGTTTGCAGCTAGGGTGGCCGCCTAATCTATGGGGGACACTATGAGCTATGACAGGGTTTGTAACCATTTCAACCCTTTCAATTAAAGGGACCCAGATGTCACTTAAGTGCTGAGTTCTTGCTGTGTGCTGATTGGTCAGTCTCCTATAATCATGCATGTGTCACTAATCTTAATGTTAAACAGCTGGATGAGTCTTTCAGTCAAGAAAACAAACCAGATACAAAGCAGAACAAGAGCTGAACTAATCAGCCAAGCGCAGGGGCCTGTCCTACGAAGCGGGTTACTGGCTTATCGGGGTAACTTGTCGTATTTAAGGTAGTCTGGGCAAAATGCAAGTGAACGAATATGAAGTGCATTTAAACTGGCATTTTCTACTGCCCCCTACTGGACATTCAGAATATTCTCATCAATGTGAAACAGTTAATAGTATAGTATTTAGCTTATCTAAAGGGGTGTGGCTTCATTAACACGTCCCTCTGAAGTGTGAGACTTCCGTTTAGCTGTACTGGACATGTGAACAATGGCCCCCGGTGGATACCGTGGTCTCACCTGCCAGGCTGCTCCGGGTACCGCTGCTTGGTGTAGGACTCCAAGGATGCATAGACCTTCTCCCTCAGGGCCTCCACCTCTGCCGGGTTCGACAAACCCTTGGCATCTGCGTGCACCAGACCTTCAGTACTGCGCCTTCCCACAAGCTCACATCTCATTGGCTAACGGCAAAAAGTTTGGGTGGGGGGGTTCTGACCTGGGTTGAAGAGCACTATGGCACGTAGGCAGCCCAGCTCTGTCTTGTCCATCTGCATGTCCTTCATCTTAGACACCAGCTCCGTCAGCACCCTGCATCAACAAATGAAACGATTGGTCAGTGAAGCGGTTGGCATGGTAACCACTACATTTAACGACCTATAAAAAAATGAGGGGAGTGCCGGGGGTCTGACCGGTCGAAGATGGAGCCCACGCCGGCGCTGTGTGCGCTGCTGCGGTGCACGTGCAGCCCGGTGGCCAGCAGGATGCCATCTTTGACCGTCACGGAGCGGTGCGAGAAGGAGGCTATGAGCAGCTCGTTCCAGCCTGAAGCAACACGGGAGGAAATGGGTGAATGATAACCAGGTGGGCACCACGAGGGGGCCAGGTAGGGCCCTCAAACCAGCGCGATTCCCAGACCACAACTTTTACCGACCCCACTCCCCCGTTAGACATTTGTGCCCCCCAGTGAAAATCTTGGGTTGCTCAGGAGCCCAACGGTGAAATTATTACTCTAGGTTTTGAACCTACAACCTTCCAGACACAGACACAGTGTTCAAGACCAGTGTGCCACCCACTACCATATACCAGGCTCTACAGTGCCTCGTATCTCACATTTTCTTTCTACCAAACTCCACACCCTAACCAAACCACTGCTCAAATTTGTTCTGGTGCCAATACTGATGTTAACAGACCAGGGACGCTAAAACCCTACTCGACCAGACGTGTTCCTGGTTACCGGCTAAAAGCAACTAACCTCAAATGGTCCAAAATAGCAATGTCAAGTAGTCTCCAAATTCACACCATTTTATCTCCATCCAAAAAGCTAATGATGGGTAAATGAAGCTTCATGAACCATCTGCTGTATTTTCTAGCACCACTAGATGGAGCTCTCTGTTCAGAAAATGCTCAAATCATGCCCCAAACCAAGAGTGCCATGTAGTGGGGTCAGAAAATACAAAAAATTGTTCATGAAGCTTCATTTGACCATTGCTACATAAAACCACCCTTAATCATAACTGGAGAGATATCCCACCTGCCTCACTGCCAACTGCCTCTGAGCCTCACGGTAAATGTGACTCACTGGCATGTACCTGCTCGTAGGAGGATGACCTGGTCGTCGAGGGGCAGCTCCGAGAAGTGAGGGATACGCTTTGCCCACTCCACCAAGGTGAAGAGCTGCTTGTCTGCAGCTTGGCAGATGTTGGTGACGGGGTCATTAGTCTGGTGGGGGGCGTGGGGGGGGCGGAACAAGGTGGGGTGTAGAAAATGAAAACCCTGGTGAAGTGCAAGAAGAATTGCATTGACTGTGTACAGGCGATGTGATGGTACTTTCTGGATATAGAGTTCTGGGCCTGTATATCTTTTGTTTTACATTATCTGTTAATTATTTACTTTTGGGAAACCTTTGGGAGATACCAAAATGACCATTCACGGGTGGAGGTGGGCTAGCAAGTGCCCCAGACAGCACTTGATGGCCAGGCCCAGGCGGTTCTATGTACGGTGGATGTTCTTACCGAGTTCCCCGGGCTGGCGTCCATGTAGGCCTCTGTTTTAGGCTCCACCGCCAGCTCAGCGTCCAGGATCTTCTCCACGGGCATGTCCTCGTTGAAGCTGCTGGTGGATTCAACCTCGTTGTCGCTCCTCTCTTTGCTCCTCTGCCTCTCCTCTTGGACGGCTGAGAAAAGAGGCACCCAAGTCCTAATTCCCCCACCGCTTTCCTCCATTTACCCTCCATCATCTCCTCATTTACCCCATCTACTCCCCAGGTGATTCTCAGTTTCCATTATTTACCTCTGTTTACCATGGTACTGGATTACATGCCAGTGGTTCTGTAAACAGGGGAATTTACTTTCTTTCCAATTTCATTGTGTGAATGCGTAAGGAGACTCTGCCTTATTGTGGAGCTTCTCAAAGCTGTTTCTGCCTCCCCCACAATGTTTTCATTCCAACCTGGCCTTAGTCAGGCTCATTTGGTCCTTAATAGGCTAATAATGACAGTGGCAGGTTGACAGCAGTGTGGATTGGAATGAAAACATTCTGAGGTACAGGAGGCAGGAACAGGACTGAGAACTATTGCCTTAATGCATCATTAAGCTACCTGAGTTTAGCTCTCGTTTTTACTAGATAAACAGTTTCCACTGGTCAAATGCAGAATTCAAATATAATGATTCCTTATACAGTAGTAATTGTTGCATTTAAAAAAACACTGATTCAAGTGTGTATCTAGGCAATGCATTTCTTAGAAAACTGAACTTAAAGGGGCAGTTCACCACGAAATAAAAAAAAAAAACATTTTTCAGAAATGCTATAGTGATATTTATCCATCCTTGATCGGGGTGGGCAATGTTACCCGCAAAGAGCCGGTGTGTGTGCAGATTTTGGGGATAACCTTTAGGTCAGCTGCTCAAACCCAGGTGTGAGGACTCTTCAGCGAATCAATCCTCTAATTAGTAATTAGTAATTACGGAGTTGTTGTGAAATAGCCAACCCTGCATACCCAACAATCCTTTCTGGATAAGCTTGCCTACCCCGATCTAGATTGATCTAGATTGATCTAGATCAGTGTGCTGAGAGTTGCCTAGTTTTGGAAATATTGCTCCTAGAAATATCAGTCTTCTCTCAAATATAATGAAACTCAATGGCATCTTTCTGTGATGTCACTGTCTCTGCTGAAATCATGGCCCTGTTGCTCACAATAATCCACAGACCTTGTAGTGAGCAGTTTGATGTTGGATCTATTTTTGTTGCACCCTAACCATACTACTGCTCAGAAGGTTGGGCCGTTATTTGTATTTTGGGGTGAACTGCCCCTTTACCTGCTCTATAATATCCGTAATTTTTTGTCTCCTTTGTTTCTAGATGCTTCTCACCCTCCCTCTTCATGCCCATGGCCAGACACTTCTGGTAGCGGCAGTACTGGCAGCGGTTCCTCTGCCGCTTGTCGATCAGGCAGTCCTTGTTGTCCCGGCACGTGTAGGTGAGGTCCTTCCGGATGGTTCTCTTGAAGAAGCCTTTGCAGCCCTCACAGCTGTACACGCCATAGTGCTTCCCTGTCCGGGGCACAGCAGAAGCTCAGAGGCAGCCTACGGTCTGCATTTGGCTTCCAGACCACAGGACGTCAACCCCAGCGTACCTTTAACCTCAGTCACCCTGCTGTCAGAATCGGTCAAACAAAACCACTTCTACTTCATACTTCTGTCCATAGGCGATTCTACACAATACCAAGGGGCACTTCAGCCATCCTAATTCTGTTTCATGTCCCCTGAAAAAACTTTGCACTGTTCCATTCCATTCAGACTAGTGTGGTGCTGAGGTACCACCCGCTGCATGGCTGCACTCGGGCTCTCATCCCTGAGGTGGTTCGTCATATAGTGGGTGCAGCAACACACCGTATCGGTGTGCGCTCCTTACCGCTCTCCTCTCCCCTGAAAAATTACTTAGATCTGTTACGTCTTTCTTCACATTGATAATGGCAAATCTACTGCCACAACATTCATTCAACAGACCCCAAGTGTCAAATCCTAGAATCATCCACGGCTGGACCATTAGTGATAGCCATGAACCAAATGTTGTATTTTCTGATAACACTAGATGGTGCTCTCCATCCAAAAACAGGCTCAATTCATGCCCCAAAGCAAGCCAAGAGCGCCATCTAGTGGAGTCAATAATACAGAAAATAGTTCATGAAGCTTCATTTGGCTGTCACTTCTGACCATCTAAAATACTGGGCCAGCAAGATTTATGGGAGCGGGATCTGCCTACATTTTTGCTCCCGGTTGGCAAAATGTATTGCTGGGCAAAAGTTATCAGGGGACCACCCCACCCTGGCTCAGAAATAATCAGCATCGAGGACTGATTTTTAATCCCAGTCCAGCCCTGCAATCACCCCTGTTTCTGTCCCATTTTAAATGCAGTACTAACACAAGTCTATCATCAGCAGGTGTTTGCGTTGTAATGCACTAACTCCCTATGCGACACAGAAACAATCACTCGATAATGTGCAAAATGCTGTAAAAACAAGTAAGAGAATAATGCGGGGATAAAAGTCTAACGGAGGTTTTCCAGAATGTTCTAGATGCTGCTACTTGTTGTTTTCCTTCAGTCATTTATTGCTACAATTTAAGTTGACCCACACCTGATCAGCCTCCTACCTGATGAGCGATCCCCACATATTGCACATATGTGTTTGGACATGGAACTGGGGCTGGTGCACTGGTACCCCCCAACGCTACCCATCCCCACAAGTCCGAGGGGGGGTTTGACGTCCTCTGTGCTGCTCACGTTGCTCAGCTGTGGACAGGGAGAGACTCGGGTGGGTCACTGATGCAGAGACTGAGAAGTTCTCACACTGAGCAGCATGTCGTCATCATTCAGATGCTGTGGTCAATCCAAAAAGAAAAGGAGAGATTTAATGGCGCAGTGTGGCACAGACTGACCTATAAGGGAAGGACACCCAGCACCACCTGTGACAGATTGTCCCCTGAGTAGCTTACAGGAGCCAAGGACCTCATCCGTGAACTTTTTATGTTCCATTCCTCAACACTAGAGGGCAACAGATTCTCAGCTAATTCTTAATGGGCTATTTAAGGGATCCTCATCCAAGTTATAGTACTGGCAATTTCACACAAACCCTGGTGTAACTGCTTTAAAAAAATACTGAGATTTCAAAAAAGCTCATTTATCCTCAGATTTACTTTGTTCAATTGCTCGATTGTAAATCATTATATTATAACCCTCTAATATTGCGGGCAAAACCAAGTCACTAGCTATTTTGAAAATTTAACCGAACTTAATTTCCACATAAATCTCAGAATTCAGTAATAAATAACAACAACTATTATACTTTATTATACACAGAGGTGGAAAGTTCAGCTCCAGAAAGTACAAATCCAGACCAAGGTTTTTCAACCAACCAGCTGAGCATAAAGAGTCACAGTCACAGAGACTCAACTGATTGGTTGAAACAACATCTTGGTCTGGATTTTTACTTTCTGGACCTGAACTTTCCACCTCTGGTTATATATCAAACGAAATAATCCAAAAGAAACATTACCCAAATAGAGACAGATGCACCGAAATGTGTTTTCTGTCCAGACGACACTGTGTGTTTGGGCACTAAATCTAACCTTGCACAACACAGCAAACTGAAGACGGGCCAATGAACCCAGAAGGCCTCAAATTTCCATGTTTTAAAAATGATCACAGTTCCAAGGGCACTTCTGAGTGACATCGGCGACGGCTGAGCAATGACAGAAGAGATGAGCGCACAGAGATTTGCTAAAAGATCTTGTTTAAAGAGAAAATATTATTCAGGATCAAAGGAGTGCAAGGCAATAATGTCACCCCCATTTAAGTGGGTGGGGGCACTGGTCAAACCCTCCATGCTTCAGCATGATAGAGTCAACTCCATCAGCATCCCCTGCGGGAAGGGTAACCAGTGATAACCGACCAATCAGAAGACTGGCTACGATGAGGCAGTGCCACGCCCATGAGCACAACCCAATAAGAGTCCCCAACCCAGTCTGATCCAGACGGTCAAGCAAGCAGTGGGAGGCATATCCACCAGAACTAAGCGGCATTGTGCCAATCAATTTAAATAGGCATGTGCCTACCTAATATTTTGTAAAAATGTAACATAAAAATGAATCATTCAGTCAAGCAATATAGTGCCCACACTGTGAACAAAACGTCATTAAACTTGCAGACAAGGGTAATCTTGCCAATAAGCGAGCTTCTCCGTCAGATTGCAGCTCTCAATCCTCTCCCCCATCCCGCATCATTCCCGTCTTCTACCGATAACTTTAGAACCGATGGCTTTTTGATAGAATGGGGTAGGAACAGCGCCCACCTGTGGACTGTTAAGTGCTCCGTAGTTGATCCCAGGTGTAGACGGCAAGGAGACCGAGGGAGAGCCAAGGGACGAGGTGATGACGGAATATGGGGATGCCAGCCCGTTTATGGGAGAACCCATAACAGCCATGGGGGAGGGCAGGGGCCGTGCTGGGTTCAGGGAGGTGCTGATGACGGATGGGTGTCCCACCATGGAGCTCATCGGAGGCTGGGTGGGGGGCGAGGTCATGTGATCCACACTCAGTGGCATGGAAGAATCTGGAAGGTGGGAATCTGTTGTCAATCAATCAGAGCATCAGTACCATGGTCTACACTCTTGAGGAAGTTCTTCCACTCAGGCTAACAAATGGACCTGAAACAACCTGTTTTGTTTATTTAGCAAACACTTTCATCCAAAGTATCGTACAACTGAGAAAGCAGGGGCAGCCTGTTCCTCGGGCAGTTGGGGAGGTTAAGGGCCTTAGTCAGGGGCCCGACAGTGAAACCATTCTGCTGACTATGGGATTTGAACCGACAAACTTCTGATCACATGCAGAGGATTTCTGCCTCAAGGCAAAACACAAGTCTTAAAACAAAGTCAAGCAAATAAAGAGGCTTCAGACTGACCCTAACTAGGTGATCAGGAGATTGAGGTGTGGATGTGCATTGTGTTAAAAGACCCTATTAGCTCTTTCCACCACTGAACGTCATAGAGTCAGATAAGGAAACTCCTCATGTTAAGTCCTGACAGCTAAATTCGTTTCTGCCTATCTGGGGAATACAGGCCAACAATTTGACCTTTAGATGCCTGAACATGTGTAAGGCATCCGTCAGTCAGGAGAAAGCTGAGCCATGACTCCAGGTCGGAGACCTCTATCATGTTACACGCGGAGGAGGTTGGGCTCTCTCCCAGCCGCGAGAAACCCAAAGCACAAAACGTGTGGGGAAAGCCCTGCGATTCCGGACGCAAAGCTACGACAGGCACAGAGGCAGCCCGCTGCTTCAGAATACCTGATGACAGCTTTTAATGTGACAGTTAATTGTAAGCCAACACCATTAAATGAGTGCTGCAAAGAAAAGCCAAGGAAAATAGGATAAGGATGTAGAAACAGAGGAGGAAATGGGAAGTGGAAGGAGGAAAGGACTCGTTGGGAATCCATTCCAGTTCATCACAATATCTACAACATGATTTTGACCAATGTCAACTACACCCAGCACCCAAACACACTGCATTTTACTATTTTACACACTGCATTTTACTATTTTATACACTGCATTTTACTTATGCAGTGCTTCAGGCTGAAGACAAATTCCGAAGCACTAGAGGGTGAATCTGGGAATGTCCTCACTGCCCAGCAGACAGAGACCCAGTCTGTTTTACTCAATATCCAGGCCAGAGGCTCCTTGTATTCATACATGTTGGAATCAAATAGAAAATAGTTTTTTATTCAAAATCAGAAGCCGCTCACCCCATATCTGTAGACACAGAACTGGTGTGTTGAGATGTCCCCCACACTGCAAAAAAAACCTGTTATTTTGATGTTGTGGGGACCATTTTTTAGGTCCCCAAAAAGATCTGTGAATATAAACAAAAAACTGAAAATGGCAAAAAATTTGCATTTTGTTTGGTTTACTTGTGGTTAAGGTTAGGGCTAGGTAGAGGTTGTCATGTTGGGATTAGAATTTTCCCCATAGAAATGAATAAAGAGTCCCCACAAAGCTATCATTACAACCTCTGTGTGTGCGTGGGTGCGTGTGTGACATCTGGGGGATCTATGCCACTGGCAGCATATTGCAGCAAAGTGCCCCCTAAGGGTAGAATAAAACATTGCAGCAGGGAGTTTTCTGAAGATAATGCTGCCCCCATAGAGTACATGGACAGCCAGTCTAGGACAAGTAAAAACTGTACAAACAAATTTGTAGAAAAAAAATCACCGTCTTGCCGTTTCTATTGAATGAAAGTTTCGTCTATAGAACTATTTTGTTTGGGCTGTACTGGGGCCACAACTGCATAGTAGAGAAGTTGGCACACTGAGTCGTCTCATTACCAGAGGACACAAACAAGGCCTTGAGAAATAATCCCCCTATTCTTCTTGTCAGAAGGAGACCCACCGACTCACGGGTGACCTTTGAAGTCCTAACTGAAGGGTCAGAGCGTGAAGTACCTGCAAAATTCAAAAGCAATTACATTGGTATTAAGAGGCTGTGGACATGGGGAAAGCAGCCCCTCAAAGGGGTTACAAGAAGAAAAAAACAAACTGGGATGGCAGCAGATGTTTGTATATGCAACCCATAAGGCCTGTGCTGCATCACTGGATTGAGAGTAGGTAAGGAGCAGACACTGATACCGCGCATTGCCACACCCACCACAGGACAATCCACCTCAGAGCTGAGAACTCAACCACACCTGTGTGGTGGGCGATACCTCAGCACAAAACTAGCTTGATTGGAACGGAACGGTGCAAAGGTATTTCCAGTGGCTGCAGTGCCAGTCCTGCCACCAACCCCCAAATTTTCCCTGAAAGTTGAGGGACCTGCTTGCAGGGCTGGATGTAGGTTAACATCACACCCAGGGTGAAGCAATCACAAGTTAAGGGCCTTGCTCAAGGGCCCAACAAAGTAGGATGACTCCTGGCATTCACGAGATTCAAACCAGCAACCTTCCAGTTGCTAGCACAGATCCCTCGCCTCAAAGCCGCCACTTGACTGGGGTCAATTACATTTTAAGTAGCAGCTGATAAACCTTGTAATTGTTAGCCAACTACAGAACAATGCAGGTGTCTTCTGAAACAAATATATGTGACATGAAAGATGTGAACATTTGGGAATTACCTGGGTTTCTACATTAATAACCCCTCACATTAATAAGTCTGATCTAATCTTCACCCGAGACATAACAATTTAGACAGTCTTACGCATACTAAACACATTTCACAGGTCATGCTACCTTTTACAGATCATGCGAGAGCATATCTATGGGACTGGGCTCATTCTAGGACATTCTAAAATACTGAATTTCTTTTGTTAAAGCGAATCTGTTGTTGATCTTCTCTTATGTTTTGGATCATTGCCATGTTATATGACCCAACCTTTTGGATTCTAGATCACAGACAGAAGGCCTGACATTCTGAATTAGAATTTAGTAGAATTTAGTAGTAACTTGCACTTCATTGGTCCCGCACAGCAAAGCAGCCCCACACCATCGTACTCCATCCACTATGATTCACAGCTTGCATGAGCTTTTACTCTTGGTATGTGGAGTTTTGTTTTCTCAAAACATAATGCTGTGTCTGCTTGCCAGAAAGTCCTTTTTTTCTCATATGTCCACAGAAAATTGTTCCAGTATTGCTGTCCAGCATCCAGGTGGTCTTTAGTAAACTTGAGTCGGACAGCAGTGTTTTTATTTAACCTCACATGAACACCATTCCTGTTCAGCGCTTTTCAGATGAACTGATGACTGATGAACACGGACATTAACAAGGGCTCGAGATGCCTGCCGATCGTTAGCTATCACCCAAGCATTCTTTGGTGCTTGTTTGAGGACTCTCTGCTGTTCCTACGACGCTTTTCCACAGGCATACAGGAACCAGGCTGTACTTGAGCCACACCGCGATGAGACACTAGTTACAGCTGGCTCCAGCTCGCCTTGATTTTCCCCCGCAACTCTGTAAAGTCTTTGCCAGGTTGGGAGAGCGACAGTGACGTAAAACCAAAGAGATGATTATTTACTGGTCACGCTTTTCCACACATGTGAGAATCGCCATGTTACGTTAGCATCAAACGCTATCCAAATTAGCATCACCCTGTGCAGATTTTCATTACAGATCCGTTCCATTCGGCCATCCTATAGTACTTTTTCTGAGTTTCTGAGTAATGAATCAATATATTGCGATGTGTGATACTACTAATAATGAATAATTGTGGTTCTTCTGCATGCATTTCGACCAATCAGATGTCAGTGACGCAACCAGCTCAGCTTAGACCCTGTCAGGAAGCAGGGCCGTTTCAGCACGGGTACGGCTCGATTCTTGGTGGCGGTGGCCGTAAGAGAGAGTAGCCACAGTGATGCATTTATTACACCAGGACCGATGGAGACCCAAGTATTTTGAAGTCCTTTTGTAACCCCTTCAAGTATTAAGAGGAGCTTCAGAAACACTTCTGAGGTCAAAATTTTGTGGCAGAGCAATCAATCCCATAGCTGAATTCATCCCAACCTGATAACAATTTCCTATTTTCAAGAGGTCTTTTCCATAGAGGTTCACATAATATTGGACACCTGATGAACCTGATGATTTTTACTATTTGTTCAAAATGTTGTGTGTTTGTTTGTTGGTTTTCATCCGGGTGAAAGCCAGATAACATTTTAGGAGCCATGCGAGCCCAGGGAAAACTTTGTGCATATCTGCTTCCTCTTCTCACTCACCATCGGACAGGTGAGGTATATGGCGGAATGGTTAAACATAGCGTTTGATTATACCAGCGAACCAGAAAAATAATCTAAACCGGAAAACAGGCAGAGTGCAGGTTCATCGGCAGTAAGTGAAATGTGACTCTGAGCCTCTCTTGCTCACGGTAACTCGAGAAGTTTGCGAGCAGCAAATTAGAAAAAAGCAAATCTGACATCGGCTCCCAAGCAGCACTTGGGTTCCCTTATGGGCCGTTGTTTGTTTGCTGCGCTTCAGAGAGTCCGCTTCTTTGTAAACAAGGCTGATGTGTTATCAGTCATAGCACCAAGAACCCCCCCCCCCGGCTGGTGAACTTCCCCAACCTATTAGCTGGCTGACAGGACAGATGTTCAGCACAGGGAAGGGGGTGGAAGAAGGGGGGGGGGGGCTGC
>JAODKF010000049.1:6688115-6706347 GCA_026779585.1 Mormyrus proboscirostris | reverse complement strand
CCCCCCCCAGTATCACCCCTCCCATGGGTAGCTGCACCTGTCACCTGGGAGCTCCTGCTCACTCTCAGGATCAATTTACATAACCCCATTTAGCGGTTCACAAATCAGAGCCATTAGGAGCCGCTAACAAGAAGGAAGGGTTCTAATTTAGCCTGCCTTTCACAGTGGAAAATTGGGAGGCTTGAGCCCACAAATAAAGACCCAGGTCTTGGCTTTGATTGTTGATTGTGATGGTAAATGTACGGATGATTAGAACAAATTTTCCCTTTATTGATTTCCTGCCAAAACACAGCATGTCACGCTATCATGTGGGGAAGCTAACAGGGTGAAGGGTAGCCACCCTTAGAGACAGGTTTGTGCAGACATTTCAGTCTCTACCCACATCAATGGAACACTGGGACCTGGGACATGGGGGTGGAAGACGGGGGGGGGGGAGCACTGTGCCCTGTGGGTACAACCACCACCCTAAATTCAAACCTGATTAAACAACCCTATAACCCCCCCACCCAACCCCCAAACTAGCCGGGAACACGACATGACAGACCACCGCATAAATCCTCCGAGATGTGTTTATTCTTTAATTTATTTTAAAGTAAAATCACATGTCTGCATCAAGTGACGCGTCAGGCGGCTTGATGCAACAAGCAGCACTTCCTCATGAAGGACCGCACTCGGAAATGCTATTTTTGTGTCACTGATGCACAGTCCCATCCTGAACGGGCAGACCGTCCACGTGGCTGAGCATTTTAAAAAAACAAAAAGAAAACAAACACTCAAACGGTATCATAAGTGAACAGCATTGTTCTGCATAATATAGCAACTCATATTTACAAAACTGAAAGCATCATTATTTTACTTACAATTATTATTATTATTAGATCTTCGCAACCATGTGCTGGAATAACTTCTGGAAAGTGGATGAATGGCTAACAAGAAGAAGAATTAGTGTCATTCATCAAAGCAACATAAACAATCCACTTTTCCAGTACAAAGCAGGTATATCATCATTACTGGTACCACTGACTGTCATCGTAGCACTTTCTCCAGTGTTGTGCACTATTCCCAGTAATTTGAAGACATGAAAATGACTCAGTGCTGAAAACAGATCCCAAAAACAAGCGTTTCATCCGAACACCAAGCGCGGGCTGTGAGCTGGTCCCCATCGCTTGGTGGAGAGGCACGTCAGGCCACTGTGAGGAAACCGTAACATTTTTCACTTTGAGGTCTCATTCCAAAATCAGTCCAGACCTCAAATCGCTCTATTCTGTCCCACTTCTCCCACCACAGAATGCGTTTAATTTTCTTTTCAGTCGAAACAGTAATTGCTATTCCTTTGCACACTGATATGAATGTTTCAGCAATTATTGGCAGGAAAGATATGTCTGAACCCAAATGACGGCGTTGTACATAGAAAGAAAACAATGTTAAATAAGGTTCCCCAACTCATTAAATGCCTGTTAAAAGTTAAATAGATTTGTAAAAAGTACGATGGAAAATACATTAGTTTAGGAGTCACATGACTGTGAAGAAGACCTGAGATAGATAGAGATAAAAAGCTTCAGGTCGTAGATAAGGACAAATGCAAATAAAGACTGAGTTAAACATTGCAATGCACATGTTGTGAGGTGCTGGCCTTGGGGAACTCGATGCCGCTGTCAGGGACCAATGTCTGTGGGAGCGATCAATGGGCGAGTCTGATTGGGTGTGTCAGGTGGGCTAGCTCCTCCCTCCCCTGGACACGAGGCACATGCAGACAGCCCAGTCCCTCACTGCAAAGCCATGAACCTCTGCCAGTGCGATACAGCTACCTTGTTATCCATTTAGAATTGAACAGCGATCATTCATTCTCTTTTCTTCTATCCCATCTTGCTCTCCATGAGACAGCATACAAGTGTCCCAGCACAGGGTCAGCACCTCTGGACCAACTGGGGGAAAAGGGCCTTGCTCAGGGGCCCAACACCGCCATCACTCTGCCAGCCCTGGGGTTTGAACCAACAACCTTCTGGTCACGGACACCCAGTCCCTAACCTTCGAAGCCCAACACCGCCATCACTCTGCCAGCCCTGGGGTTTGAACCAGCAACCTTCTGGTCAAGGACACCCAGTCATAACCTTCGAAGCCCAACACCACCCCCACCGTTCACAGCTTCTTCACTGGAATGCCTTTGACAGCCACAGAAAGACAACTCAGTGCACTGTAGAAGACGTCGCTGAACCCAAGCCATAACTCCACTGCCTGTAACTTATCTTATTTACTACCTGTACTTACTAACTAGAAATACCCAATACCCTCCTCAAGAGGCCTGGGTCAGTGTTACCCTGACTCAAAGCGCTCACATTTGACATCACATTTGAGATCATTAACAGTTATCCTACCTGCCAAACATTACCAATCTGACCAACGTCATCCCCAAAACTTCCTTTTACGCTTTTGTGCAAAAAAAAAAAAAAATCAGAAACCCCCATTATCCACCCGGCCTTCACAAACAGGTTTTCCCTGTTTCAGGAAGCAACCTAAAAGTGTATTGGACTCTGTAACCATGACAACCAAGGCTTGGGAATTAACCTACTAATTCACAAGCTAATTTACTAGTGGGAAAATTTCAAATAAAATTTAAAAAAAAAAAAAAAAACTTGCTATTGATGACCAAGATTGATAAATGCATTTAAAGTCAAAGATAAATTATTTGAATGATAATTTGCCAAAATAATCATAATACATAATAATAATACATAAAAAACTATGTTTTCTTGATAAGTTGAAAAATGACGGATGATGATGTCTGCAGACACTAGCTTGAAAGTATTACATGACAGAATTTGGTTGTATGCATGAATCAGGAACATTGCTTAAAATATTTAAAATCGTCTATCAAGGTTGTATACACTGTATTCTGAACTTTCAGTTTAGGTAACCAAAAATGCACAGGATGTAAAACTGCAGCTTTTCCAGTCATAGAATTTGTTCCTTAACCATGATGCCACCTGCTGGTATCCAGGAAAAGGGGATTTAACATGTTACATTAAAAAAGATTTTTTAAGTAGCCAATCAAAAGCTTAACTATCATATCTCAAATATTAAGTATATAATTATGGTTATGATTAAATATGTTTAAATATTGAAAGAAGAATTTAACTATAACTATAATATTAAATAAATAGGGCAGAAATAGCAGATTATCCATCTATTAAAACACTGTAGAGCTTCTTGGATGTTCAGACCTTCGTTTTCGACAGACAGCTGTCAAAAGCACAGCCCCCCACACACACACGCTACTGCCCCTACATTAAGGATAGTTATCTGGAAGGGAATATTTTTCACTGCAAAAACACCGTGTTGACCAGAAAGGTTCATTTCAGCATTAATTAATTACGCGTAGAATGAAACAAAGAGCATTAAACAGATATCAGAGTTTGAAAGTATAGTCAACGTGCCCTGACTTCGTTTGAGAGTTCGGCAGCCAAAACAAAGAACCATTCTGGGACAACAGTCTAGCAAGCGAACAAGAGAAAGAGTCCAATATTAAAAACAATATTCTATCATTCACTGTACCTATCAGGCATGACGTATGACCCTCAATACGTCATCGCGCCCTACAGAAATACCCTCATATTAATGGTCTTAAAGAGTCTGCAAACTTAAAAAATTAAAAATACCAAATAAAACTTTGTATAAAAATAGCATACTACGGGTGAATTAATAGTGTTTCACCATCAATATTTCGGCAAGTGACCGAATTCATGTACGCCTAAACAAAAATAACGATGCGTGATGAAAATTAGCACAAATTCTCCTTAGCCACATTTTCGTTTTTGCGCGATGGGAAATACAGACCAAACGATGGATTATGGAGATTCTCTTCAAACGGATCCGAGGGGAAACCGTTAATTCACGCGGATTAGATTTAAGTCCCAATGAAATCAGGGTGTCGCTTAACTATACTTTTAAATATATACCTTCGGGGACGTGTGTTGCATTAATAGTCAGTGTTTTGGTAAAAGAATCTCAATTAATTGAAACATTCAAGTAGAATTAATAGCCATTAGTTGTAAACAAACAAAAGCGCAACGATCCCGAGCGCCCGCACCGTAGGCCTAAATGATTAATATTTTCAAGTAGCCTTTTTGATAGAATGAACCTGAATTAATTCAAAGAAAAGTTTACGGGTCAGATGGTTTTAATTAATTTCTTTTCTTGTTGTTGGCCTGCTACAGTTAATTGGTTAAGTCTCACATTAAATTTTATTGATTCATGTCTTAGCGCAGTCGTTTGCGGTGTTACAAAGTGAACGTGATTTAAATGGACAGAGCATTCCAAAACATGGCCTTTTAAAAGCTTTTTTAAAGAAAGAGAAAAGCAGCAAATTAATTACATTGGTGGGGACAAATAGCCTGTAACGAGCCGTGTAAACTTTCACACTTGTGAATCGGTTAAATGGATTTATGACAGGTGAAGACCCCTAGAGTATTTCAGAGTAAGTGGCAGGCATTAAATGAACTGCAGAAATGAAAGGTCTTTAACGCCAGGATGGGGGATGGGGGGGGGGGGCAAGAAAGTATTGGAGTATCCATAGCCTACATGTTGACCAGCTTCTTAATTAATTATTTGGAATTAACTGAGACAGTCATGTGGGTGAACATGCATTCACTCTGTGTAGAGAATGCATGATTGTAGTTTGGGGTGATTTACTCATGAAGTACGCAGACACATTCACACACATACACACTCTCACACAAGTTGGTCTTCCTATCTAAATGGGGAGCGCCCATTCATTTCTTTAAGAAAAACCCTAATCTCAATCACGACACCCTTAACCCTAACCGGCCATCCCTAACCTTAACCATAAGTAACCAACCCAAATACAAGACTTTTGGCATTTTTACTTTTTTGATTGTGTTCACAGATTTTTATAAAACTGAGGTTATCCAAATGGGGACCTCAAAAGATGTTCCCAAAAGTAGGGAAATTTCAGGTTTTACTGCACTTTGGGGACAATTTGGTCCTCAAATGTGATCTATGCAAACCCCCCCCCACGCACACACACACAGGAACTGTTTACACAGTGATAACAGCAAGGTGTCACATGGAGTTGAGCCAGGAAGAAACAAACAGAAGGAAACTGTCACCGCAAGCAGATCCCCTCTTCTGACCAAGTCCCCAGATAAACGGTCCACAAAGGAACTTTCAATGCCAGGGAGACAACGCCAGCTTTGTCCAGCCCACGGAGGTGCTTCAGTATACAAACGTAAACGAAACGTGAGATTCCACCTCCAGGGCGGCAGTATTATCTCAGTGCTTGGATGGCTCTCCAGAGAGGCCTGAGGACAATCCAAATATGGTGCTGTGATACACCAGCCCAGAACCACTGGCTAGGGAAAAACAAAAATCCACATTTTAAAAAGCGCTTGTACCAAAAGGACAATTAAATAATCGGACACAGACAGCACAACCACAATGCAAAGCCCTCTGTATTTAACTGCTGGAACTATTATGATCAACCCTACAAAGAAAATTTTATAGTAACACTAAAGTGTGATATTGCCAGATATGTTCGTAGAGGTGTGACTAGACCTTAGATTTTAAATCAAAGGATTTAAGAATTTCCCTTGAGCAAAAAGAAAAAAAGAATTCTGCAGCTGATGTTTGAGGTTCAGATAGAAGCAGGGACATAGACTGATCCTGAATGTCAAAGTCCAGACATAAGACACCGACTGAGACTAATCAAACAAATAATTACATTTCACACCAGCTGCTGAAAAAGCGCCATTACTGCTCAAAACAATCATCTTTTAAAAAAGAAAATCTAATTTGGAAAATATACAGCTTATATGTAAATACTCTTGTTAAAATGTACTAAATTTTGCTAAGCTTAGGCAGCATGTAATTTATTGATAAACAATGAAAAAAACAAGAAAAAAACATTCAAAGAATGAACAACAGCTCAAACGCTGTTAATTTACTTTTAAAATATAATCGACTTATAAGATCGTAAATCTGACTTTATACTATATTGCAAGTTAACAGTTTCAATTGTCTTGCAAGCAACAATCATTTATCTGGCTGTGGCCTTTTTACCACATAATGTAACTTTCTACCAGAATATCTGTATTTCTCAATTAATAAAAACTGACGTATACAGCCAATTGTTCTAACCATATGTCACAATTTTGCGTTAGGGTGTTAGCCACTAAACTTCTTGTGTCAGAAAAACAGATATACATGTATGGATGGCACGTTTTGCAGTGTCACTGATGAAATATTTCATCAATTACAACATTTTGAACTTGCAATAATCGTATAAATGCAATACCAATAATATGGCATTTTAAAGCTTTAAAAATGTTTGTATCTGACATTAAAGCATAACATTAAACCTTTGAAATGTCTTCTTCCAAAATATGCTACTGTTACTTAAAAAAAATTGCACGTACAAATAACGTACAATTTCATTCCATGTCTCATTCCATATGAACGTGTAGTGTTACAGCTGAGCGATTAGCTGTGTTTTACACGTGTGGGCTACGTCTCGTCTGAAAATTACTGCTCAGCACATAAAAAAATAATTCAACCGAGGACAGTTTAACTAGAGAATCACTCGAAAGGCCATATATTACATAACCGCAATTAAAGTGCCAACCCCTGACCCCTCTGAGAGGAAGAATTGCCGTCACCTGACTTTTTTGCATTAGTACTGCATTCTTGTCAATACTAATTACTGCGAGACAAGTGCAAACTGCGCTGATAAAAGTGGCCACATTGAATTTATAGCTGTCCGTGTAAAGTCCTCTGGTTAAAAACAGCATGTATAACGCGTGCATGTGCAACAAACAAAGCGACTCGGCAAACCTGCGACTGAACAGGGGAAGCGACTGTCAGCGCTGGCTCATCCGGACAAGTGCGATCATACTTACTGAGGTGCAGATATGCGTCATTATTATCCATAGTGTGCAAATTATAGCCCCGTTACTGTACTATGGACGCTGTGGTTTCGCAGTCATAGCAGCATCTCTCTCTCCGGCTTCACTGGGATCCTCATCGCTGTTACTGAACGGGGGTTTGCCTTCGCTGGGGCCCCGCGAAGGGGGTGGCGAAAAGCGCCGATTCTCCCCAATGACGGCGTATCACACACACTCTGCGAGCCTCGGCGCTCTGCCCAAACAGTCACGCTTACAATTCATACTGTTGCTGCATACTTCGCTATACATAGGGTAGGTGGGGACCTCCTTTAAACCGCAACTGCAAAATGGCGATGGTTCAAAAGCTGCTTTTTATTAACACCAATAGAAAAAAATGACCTAGTTTTGCTTTTCACGCAATTGCACTGCAATGTATTTCTTCTATGCACTACACACCGCTTCCTAAAGAATACGGTATGGCCAAAATGACCATTGACCATGTTATTAATTTTATTGTCATTACGGCTATTTTCTAAATTGTGTTGGAATTTTCTAAATCAAATAAAATGAAATGTATTAATTATATTGTTAAAATGTATATTGTATTTTTTCAGAAAACGCATAGAAAGGGACATATTTTTAAAAAAAAAAAAAAAAAAAAAAAAGTAAAATACAGACACATGAATACAAAAGAAATCTCCTTGAAGGATTTTAAAGGGTATCCCTTTAATGATTGCTATATTGGTCCTAGATCCTGATTGGGGGTCTAGAGACCCCCTGGCTACCCCCGCCAGTCTTTTCTTGGAGTAAGGGGTCATCTAAGGGTGAGCTCTCAGCCTGCGAAGGTTACGCAGGAGTCACCGGCATTCAGTCTTGAACTCCGTTTCAGGAGCCGCGAAGTCAGCGATGCTGATGACCACTTAGCCCGTCCGCCGTGCCCCGCAGTCCAGTGGGAAAGGTTTACGCAAAAACACCAACGCAGGAGGATGCTAACAAAGATAAATAGTTTTTCTTACAACTCGAGCCACACAGGGCTTTTCATTCGTTTCTATCGCTAGATAATGTCAATTCATGAAAGTCAAAGAATAGGGGAAAAAGGATAATTTATCAATCGTCCCTTTTCATTCTCTATTACGGGGAAACAATTTAAAGCGCCGGCGCCAATTTGCCACGTTTTTTTTTTTACATTCTGCTCGCTGAAGAGTAAACGACGTAATATTTGATAATATGAATAATTTAGCAAATGAGCCAGAAATTGCTTAAATGAAAATTAATTGTGGCTACAGATTTGTTCCTCCGCAACAAAAAACAGAAGCTGGATTGTTTTTTTTTCTAACAGGGTTTTGTATAAAAAAGTCGGAACTTTTGCAAATTTGAGTAAAGCATGAAGACTAGCGCTTGAAAAGCACTGAGTATGAAAAGCCAGAGAGAGGGAGAGATTGAGAGAGACCTGGTCAGCTGACTTACAACAACAGGCAGAGGATGTTTCAATAAACAAGGCTTCCGACACACCCTCTCACTATTCATCATCACCTGAAATCTCAGGGCCCGTCCCCCAACACCCGTCACAATCAATAATGAAAACCTCCTGCAGAAATCCCTTTGTATTCACAACAGAACCCCTAACAAACAATGACCGCAGCCCTAAACATTCACCCAACACCACAAACACAAGCCACTTGCCAGCAGCCATAGCCGAATGCTTGATAAAATCTGCCTCTTTACACCATCCTTAGGCCCCAAAGAGCTCAGCATCACATTCCTGAGAGCGTTTTAAAGCGAACTGGACAGGTCTACAAGGTGGACGAGTGACCACTGGATTTTAACAACAGGTTAAAGAAAAGGCACGATACCCCTTGCATCTGTACACCAGCTCAAAGCCGCGTCAGTACAGATACCAGAAGCTGAAGCGAAAACATTCAGCAAAAACTGCAATATGTTTTGAAAGATAGCAGGTCAATGAGATATTGGAGTAGTCTTTGCAATGAAAATGGTAGTCTGTCTGTGTCAAATCATGGTCAGTACGGGGGACACGGGGGCCAAAGATGGCGTCCGAGAGAAGGATCCTGACCATGGTCCAGGCAGGGCCTCTCTGATGCAGATGAGGACCCTGAGAATCCAAAGCGAGATCATTCCCTCCATCTGCTCGCCGATCATTATTTCGTTGGGCTTTATCAGGCCCATGCACAAGCTGAGATGATAAGTGTACCCCCAGTGGATGGTCACTGGGATGGGACGCGACACAAAGCTGAGGGAGATCATCAATCTTACGGGTCATCAATCTTGGAAACAAAGAGGTGAACAGGCTTCTGCACCGTGAGACGTTTCTTCACTAACATACAGATTTGATATCTTTGCAGAGATTTGAGGGAAGAAAATAACCTCAATTTCATTTCTGCGCTGGGAATCAGATAAAGTAAGGAATGCTGCTAGACGGGCATGATGACAGACAACATCAATTTCCAGTCTGATGGAGTTTTTCTGGTATAAATGGTAAAGATTCTCTTTGCTGCCATCTTTAAGTTTCAGTTACATCTGATACTCATTAAATTGCAGAACCCTTTGTCTTCATTTTAGTTGAGTTAATAAAACTATCCAAATTACAAATTTGTTCGCTTAATAAATTTAACTTTATTTAATTATTTGATTATATTATGGAAATATATATACATATAATCCATGAAAACCCAAACTATTTCGGTTTTGGGACATGGAGCTTTTTGACGTTTTCCTTTTAAATGACTGTCCCTTTGAAAACAGTGATAAAAGTGTCATTCATCCCTGTTTTCTGTAACCACTTATTCTATGGAGCTGATCCCAGAGACTACGAGCATAAGGCAGGGACCGGCAGGCAATTTAGTAATGACCAGAGTACCTGGAGGAAACCCCTTGACGACACAGGGAGAACATGCAAACTCCGCACATATGGAATCCTGGCAGACACTCGAACCCTGGTTCCAGAGGTGGGAGGCAATAGTGCTTAACCACTGCACCACCCCCAGTGTCAATCATTTGCCCTATAATTCCATTTCCACCCTTCTTCTTCTGACCTTGTCCACTCCTTCCATCAAAAGGTCAGGATGCATCATTCATAAACAAGGCATGTGATCAGAAAAACCTGAAGACTCCTATGTTTCACGGCCTTCCTGATTAACACTCAGTTCCATCATTTTGGACCTGAGGACCAATCTATTAAGATCTGTAAAAAGGCTACTTCCGCTCCCATCAGAAGCGTGAAAATTAAGTTATTTACAGTAGAAGTACACAGTGACAGAGGACAGTTCCTGACCATTGGTTATGTGTAAATTAAATATGATTCTACCAGACAAGCGCAGTTAGTGCTTATGGAACTGCAAGTTATGCAGCTGGTAATTATGCTTAACAAAAGCAGATAATCCTCTAAAAAGGAAAGAGCATTTGTGGAGTATGAAAAAAGAAAGTTGCAATCCAGTGTGTATCTTAAATGCAGTGTGTATCTTAAATGCAGTTTGTATCTTAAATATGTAAAACCCCAAAGCTGAAACCTGTGAGCAGACAGACACTGCAGTGGACCTTTGCTATTAAACATTAACTGTCCTGGACAGAGAACCGGAGGGGGTGTAACTTGTGAGTTTGGCGCGTCACTGGCAAACGGGGCGGTGGGAGCGATGCAGAGAACCGGAGGGGGTGTAACTTGTGAGTTTGGCGCGTCACTGGCAAACGGGGCGGTGGGAGCGATGCCTGGGGACAAGCAAGGAGACAGTAAGGAAAATGGAGGGAAAACCAGAGCCGAGTGATAGAGCGCCATGCAGAGCGGGCCGTTTTTAAAAACAAAAAAAGTTGCAAAGAAGGGCAGATCAGATTCGGTGGGTCAGCATAAAACTCTAAAGAAAAGACTCTAAGGGACCTTAATGTGCTGCCTGGTCTGGGTGGTGGAAACCGGGGCCAAGTGTGAAAGTGTCAGACTGGTCCACACCCAGACTTTCATGGAAATATTTGCTTAGAACCACAGATAGAGCAATCATAAATCCTGCCTCGGGTGAAGTAACAGGAAACAGATGACAGATTTCTCTTTTCTTTAAGATTCTGAACCAAGCAGCAATAATATCACTGGGAAGAAAATGTAGAAATGTACTTCGACGAGGAGAATGACCCTTGAAGTAGGGAGTAGAGAGGAAATAAATGGTAATTTTGAGACAGCGGCACAAACCAAAGATCAAAAACAGTGCGAGATCAAGGCATAAAACACTGATATTACAACAGCGACGATTCTTGGGCTGGGAAACACAACAGGAAACAGCATACATGAAGCAATCCAGCAGAACAACAAAGCGGAATTCTCAGACCAGTTACTCAACAGCTGGAAAGCACCTGGTATAGACACAAAACACACAGAAATGACCATTAAAGAGAGACATAGCTGGAACAGAATTTAGTCGCTGAACCACCAAAAACTGACAGAATCATTAAAAAATGTGACATTGGATTCCTGGTGGGAAAAAATGCTTCATTCTTTTTCCATAAAAACCTAGCCAGAGGCTGCAGTGCAGACAGTATTTTGAACATGACAGAATGTAATATCCATCTTCTAACCACTTTCCCTGATGCTTGTAATATGAAATCCTATAATACAATGCAATCTAAACCTAAAGTCAATCATATAACCCATAATGGGATGCTGCATCAAAATAATCTCCCTACTGTAAGACAAGTCTGCTTTTCACCACTTACTGATTTGTTGTTACTTGCTATAAATCACCGCAGCAGCTAATGAACGGTTGTGATGGATGCAGTAAACACATGAATCTTAAACCAGATGCTCTTTCTCAGCCAGAATTCATGTGACAGGACTTTTATTACAATGGAACAACGCAGTGGAGTGTTTGTTGGACTTGAGAGGGAGCCCTGGTCCAGGATCACTGACTGCATTTAATTTTTCACAAACTCCGTACTGCAGCTCAAGTGCATTCTGGGTATTTTGTGCCCAAAAACCGCGTGACACTAGAAAGACGTGCAAACCCACACACAACCCCGGCAGCCATGGTACCTATTCAGCCAGTGGATGCATCACATGCTATTAGAAAATAGTATAAAAACTAAAATTGAGATCTGCACAGTATTTACAGTACATTGTGAGAGCAGTATGTAGTATGTAGTATGTACTACAACAGGGAGGGGGGCAGCTTGTGGCTCAGCGGGCTATAAGCCTCTGGTCCTGCGATCAGAAGGTTGCTGGTTTGAGCCCAGCTTCAGCAGAATAGCCACATGCCTGTGGGCCCTTGAGTGAGGCTCTTAACCCCCCCCAGTTCCATGGGCACCACTGCAGGTAGCTGCCCTTCACTGCCAGTCTTACTCTCACCTACAAATTTGTCATGGTTGGCAAACAGAGAATTTCCCTACAGGGATCGATAGAGTGCTATAACTTTCATTGTGGAAAATGCAGATGCAGCGCATTTATCTATAAAATGGTCATTCTCACATAAGTAACAACAGTTGTCCACTTATATAGATTCATAATACTATTAATGCAAAAGACGTTTTTCAGCTAATCAGTTCAGAAAGGCTTTTAATCAAGATGGTTGGCAGGGCTGCCTTGGAGTTTATAAAACCTAAATCCATTCTGCACAGATTTAATACTTAGGAAAGCACAGTCTGTGGGTGTATTGTGTTATATCCTCTTAATTCTCAGTCTGTGGCTCAGGGCTAAATGTGGCTAATATGTTGAACTAAACCTAGCACATATATATATATATATATATATATATGTGTGTGTAAACAATTGTACAATCGGTCCCCACAATGTAATGTATACCTGGACTACACACACACACAACACGCACACACACACGCAGGATTCTGAAAGACCACCTCAAGGTAAGCTGAACATGTCCTGTGGAAACCAAGGAGATTATGAGTTAGACATCTGCTCTTGAACGCTACACACACAACAGAAGATAATCCCAAGCCTGTGTATATACACTGAAAGCAGGCTGCCTTTATTAACATGGAGCCCGGCTGAAAATTCATAACGGACTATTAGCTTAGATGCTAATGTCTCAGTAGTACAGATCTGGAAGTCTGTTAGCGTGCCAGCGCATCACACACCCTCTATCCGATTTCTGCAAAATTAAATGACCGTGACCTTTCGCTCCTTTGAATCATTCAAGGCGCCCCAAATCCACAGAGCACTTACAACTAAGTCAAATGTCTCTGGGTTGGATGCAAGCAGAACGTCTATAAAATTAACATACACTTAAATTCATAGATTTCAAAATATAAACAATGAGAAACTTGAGAAAATGAACAAGGTGCAGTTTTCATCAAAGCATTTATTTAACTCTTTCAGGTGTAACAGATGTGCGACAGGCTCTCCACCTGCCTCTGCCTGATAGTGCGAGTTCTTTCTTTTCCATATGTGTGAGACAGGAAATGCATGTAATCGTTTTTTGCGTTTTAACCTCCAGGCTGCGTTGCAGTTCACTGCGGAACTGTCTAATCCATTGACACGATCATTGTTCTCGTGCTTCTGACAGTGGTCCAAATTCCAAATTGTGACCATTTCTAAAAAAAAAAAAACACTAAAAGACTGGTCCACATGACTTAGGGAAGAGAATGCCCATTAATTTTGCAACTGCTGTGGACCACAGAAGTTGGCCAGCAGGGGGCGTCACTGTTAAGATATTGAACTCGACCCCTACTGGCCTGAACATCCAATGTCAGCCTAAGGGGCAGCATGGTGTGAATGCCAGTTTAATAAACATATAATATAAATTTGTGATAAAAGTCTAACACAGAGGTCCAACAGGGTCTTAGTAGAATAACAAATGCATGAATGAACAAAGCATGAAAACTTCGTCAATAACCTCTGAGGTGAAAGAGGATCCCGTGGCATGTGTGCCCTCGTTCAGCGGCACTAGAATGTCAGTTTGGGAAATGAATTTCATAGCCGCTCACAGAAAAAAAAAAACGCTTCTGCTATTTCGTTGACGTACTTTGACATGTACGTCACGGGAAGTACAATTATACCGGAATATTGCTGAATATTTGCCCAAGACGACATGTGTAACTGAAACCAAGACAATAGCCAGTTGTGAAATGCTTGCTGTCACTTATTTAGTTATCATACTTGTGTCGTGTCATGCTTCCAAACTATCACTATAACACAGCATCACCCTCCCCTGCCCCCCCCCATGTAGAACTTCATGGGGGCGACTCTGCTGCATCCTCTTTTTAAGGGGAGGGAAAATGAGTATTTGACTCCCTCACAAATGACTTGCAACAAAGGAAAGACTGAGGCCAGAATATGACCTTCCTGGGCAAGTGCAGCTACTTACAAAGATCAGGATTCTGACAGTAAGCATCCTCAGCAAATGTACAGGCCGAGGAGAAGCCCTGTCACAGTGCTGTGTATACACCCTGAATCCTTTATATACACTAAGTAAAAACTCACTCTGTTTGATGGATGGGGGGAGGCAAACATCCTGGAGATGCTGCCACTCCGGCAAAGTCTTTCTCCCACAGCATGTGATTTTAATCTATACTTGCAATCCTACACCGCATTTCCAAGGCCAATAAATTTCAACACACTTGTCAACACGCCCTCAAGGCACTGAAATGCAAACTATTTATAGTTCAAGCCCCAGATTTTCAGTCGGGCCAATTTGGGGGGAGTTACAGTTGACTGGAGTAAATTAAATGAAAAACAGGATTCGAAAGCGAAAAAAGAGGATCTCTGATTGTTTAATTCCTTGTGTGTTTATTTAACTCTTGGTGGGGGGACTGTATCCAATAAGAGAAGAATCAAAGAAGCAGGGAATTAAATCTGTGTGAGTCCATGTTTGGCTCAGTTATTTGCAAGTCAAACATACCTCAGCATACTGAATCATTTTCCTCTGAATATATATGCACTAAACATAATATCAAAAGCCTCTAACACTCATGAAAACATAAATTTCTTTGAAGACCATCTGTTGGACAATAGACTCAATACATTCTTCCATCTCTTTTCTAAACTAGTTACCCAAGAAAAGATTTGCAGTGAGATTAAGGGACGTGTTAACATTCCCGTAA
This sequence comes from Mormyrus proboscirostris, assembly GCA_026779585.1. Lineage (NCBI taxonomy): Eukaryota > Metazoa > Chordata > Actinopteri > Osteoglossiformes > Mormyridae > Mormyrus > Mormyrus proboscirostris. The sequence goes on along the minus strand of JAODKF010000049.1, from coordinate 6,691,402 downwards.
TTTGGAAATAAGATAAAATGACACCATATTTTATGAACGGTTGGTTGGATTTGACGGCTGAACTGTTCTATTTTAGATAAATGGCTTAAGCGGACATCAGAGGGAAAATGGCAAATCTCAAAAATGTATGTATTTAGCACCATCCAGTGGTGAAAATCGACCAACTGTCAAAAATAACCCGAAAGTCATTCTTCCATATAACAATGTCAATAACACGTTACTAATGCTGATAATCAACTGGCAGCGCGTATGAAATCTTTTTTTCAGCTTATAAACACTCCGGAGCACTAATCTGCAAAAGACAGATCAGCGATTTAAAAAGTTGTCTGATTACGAAACATTGATAGGAGTTAATTTTAGATGCATCCAGACTGCACTGCTTGGAGCTCCACTCGGCGCTCTGACATTCGCGGCAATAATGTGACATTTACCTGTGCCGCCCCCTAGGCATGAATGTTGCTCGGATGCGCATTCCTGAAACGCTCCCGCGGCGTGTCCAGAAGATTCCGCACCTTCAGGATTTCGCGATGCGCCACTTTTGATTGGCCTTCCCGCTTCGGACATGATCCGCACCGCCTAGCGGCTGGGCGCCCTCGAAACGCCCACAGTCCGCTTAGACAGCAATGTCGTCATCGTGGCAAAACGCAAACTCTAACTCACTTTGCCCACTTTAGTAACAGAAATCCATTCACAAGTTCTGGTAAATTCGTAAAATGGTAAATATACAATTGTGTTCAATTTATTTTGTTTTGTTACTTGCTGGTGAAACTCAGAATCTCCATCCGGAACTAAGGTAAAAGAAATTTGTTTGAAAGTCGGACCAATTTCATGTCAGAACAAGGATACTGAATTACCACGTGAGTGTTTTTTTTTTTCATAGCGTGTGGTTGAATGTGCTTGTGTTTACAGCGAGTATTGAAAAGGTTTGGCGTTTAACAGTCTGAAATGTTAAGTGTCTAGTACATCATAAAGTGCAAATCAGATTGGATGTGCGTGAGTCTTTAATCTTCTAACGAGAGTTTTGTGTTGGATGTATTGCATTTACATTAACTTAGAGGGTATATTTATTTCTACTTATCAGGTTTACATTGTCACATTTCCTGCCAATTGATGTTGCCTTTGCTTGAATGAATATGTACAGAACAGTTGTTCGTGTGTTTACAGGAACTTTATAAATGTCCATAGCTGATCTGAAAACATGATTGTTGTTGAACCGGGGCTATATATCGGATCTATATCTGACCTCAAAGACTGCCAGGAACTGATTAATGCAGGAATCACCCACATACTCACCGTTGACTCGGAGGAACCCAGTTTGCCAGAAGTGTTTAAGACAAAGTTTGTCCGTGCCTTGGACGAGGCGACAACCGATCTACTCAGCTGTTTGGATGATTGTCTTCGTTTCATTCACGAAGGTATTGATGGAGCGTCTGGGGCAGTCCTCGTGCACTGGTGTGTATACGTCGACCTAGAACGCAAACATGACAGTGGTTGTATCATGGGAGATATATGTAAAGCTCCTGGTCACATCTTATCAACATCATTTCTTTCAGTCATGCAGGACAAAGTCGGAGCGCTGCTGTGATTACTGCCTTCTTGATGAAATCAAAGCAATTAAACGCGATGGACGCTTATGCCAAACTACAGCAGATCAAAGCAAATGTCAAGTAAGTTGCCTTTTCGTATTAGAACTCGATTTGTAGTGAGATTTCTTTTAATAGACAGGGACTCGATGGAGTTACATGTAATTACTTCTATCATTATATGCTTAATGTGCAAATACACCATTTGTAAGATGTCAGTATCCATTTACAGCAAACATCTGCTCCTCACATTTTACTAAATCAGCCATGCAAAGTATTAAATCTTCCTCTGTTCATTTCTGCTCATTTCTGCTCATTTCTGCTCATTTCTGTTCATTTCTGCTCATTTCTGTTCCATGCTTTATCTATATGCCTAAAACCATTACAAAGAATGAACGAGGAGTTTCTTCGCCAGCTAGAATTATTTGAATCAATGAACTGTGAGGTGGACGTCGGCAGCCCCGTCTACAAACAATACAGACTGCAGAAAATCACAGAAAAATACCCAGGTACTTATTCTAAATACAGCTTTTAAAAATCATTAAGAATTATTTTATAATACATGTTATTACTTAATAATTTGTTCTGCTGCCCTGTCTTGTAATGTACTGATGTAGTGTATGTTTTTTTCATGAGTGGGTCTCTGTGTGCCCTGTGATGGACTGACATCCCCTCTTGCATCATCTCATCTCTTTTGACAGTATTTCCCAATCCGGTATTTGGGGACCCACAGCCAGTCCACATTTTTGCTCCCTCCCAGCTCTTGGGGACTGTTTGACAGGGAGCTCGGAGGAAGCAAAAACATGGACTGGCTGTGGATCCCTGAGGACTAGACCGGGAAACATTGTCTTAGACTACAGGGTCATTGTGATCCTAGATAAGAAATTGGAGAAGTATGTTGTAGTTCACCTTTTAAAGGATTAAATCCTGTACCTGCCATCTGTGAATATTTGTATACTGGTGAGAAGCGCAGTAATTGCGTGTACCTCTCATCTGATTGCAGAACTTCAAGCCGTTCCTAGGGAAATCTTTGCTGCTGATCCAGTGACAGACATGAGCGGTAGTGATGTCATCCACAGATGCAGGAAGTGTCGGTGGGTGTTCACTGCATCTTAATGCCCCCCCTCCCCCCGTTCCCCACCCACCTGTGCTGTTTATTGTTGCAGTGGTGCAGTGGCAGTGCAGTGTGTTCCTTTGCCCTCCCCAGACGCACCGTGTTCCGCAGGTCCAGTGTCCTCAGCCACGCCCCTGGCGCAGGCCCCGCGGCTTTTGGTCATAAGAAGGTGACCGGAGTCTCCTCACAAGCCCCAGACTGCGCTCAGGCTCAGTGCACATCCTACTTCATCGAGCCTGTGCAGTGGATGGAGGAAGCCCTGCTTGGTGTGATGGACGGACAGGTAGTGCCGGGACAGTTTTCCCTTTCTGTTATCTGTAACTGGGCAGCACAGTGGTGCAGTGATTACTGGTTTCCCTCACAGTTCATAAACATGCTCAGATGAATTGGAGTTGACCATCTAATCCATGTCTGGTGGGACACTGGGCTGCTCCAGCTTTTAGAAGCTACTGTAAAACACAAAGGCTCCTGTTCTTGGCTAAATTATCGCTGCTTCTTGCACTTTTACTGTTGCGGCCTCCCCCTGAGGCTTGTCCTGTCCGTTCACCGGCCCGTTCTGCTCCGGCGCCTTCTCCTCTTTGGGCGGCTCC
>JAODKF010000049.1:6664575-6674812 GCA_026779585.1 Mormyrus proboscirostris | reverse complement strand
TCTCAGGTCCTGAGGAAGCAGGAATGTGAGACAGGCATGTTGAAGTGAAGCATTCCGTGGTCTCAGGTCCTGAGGAGGCAGGAATGTGAGACAGGCCTGTTGGTGTGTGTGGATTTTATGTATAGATGCAGTGCATTCTGCGCACATCCTTTAAAAGGGCATCGAGTTTTTGTTGAAGAAAATTGTGAGGTGTCTGGGGCATTTTTTAAATGTCTTTCAATGTACTGTAGGGCACATCTCCTTACTGTTTTAAAAACATCTTCCGATTTATTTTTAAACTCTAAAGATTATCGATGCCATGTTTGAGGTTTTCCCAGAGACCTGTTCTTGTATTTCATATTTCAGCAAGTCTGTAATCGTTTCACGCGCTAATTTGGTAGCGCCAAAGTAAATCTAGGCTGTTTTTCCTAATAAGGCTTTAATGAGGATATACATGCACATTACTGGGACACTGTAGAACAAAGCATGCTGATATGAACGAGAACATTCATTGTGCTTGTTACTTGTTGAGAAGCCAAGTATCTCCGTTCTTTCTCCACAGCCTGTTCGACCGGGACCCCAACTCCAACCAGCCCGTAGGGACCATGCACAGCGGCAGACATTTGCTGGAATTCTCCGGCAGCGATCAGGGGAACACGCCCCCCCAAATGCAGAGGTCTCCTGACAGGTATCCAGGACTATGTGACTGAAAGCCATTTGACTTCTGTTGAGCGTATTTCCGTGGCCTGCCTGAGTCATCCCGGTTACTCATCCCGCTGATTTTGTCCCCTTAAAATCCTTTCTTCAATTCTCAGCAGTGCTTGAGTGACGTTTTTGGCAGGTGTGTGTATTTCACCTCCATACTGATCAGACTTTGATGTGAAACTTTAATTACCCAAAGCTTTTTAAGTTTAGTTTGCTTTAGTGGGGGTGAGTTAAGACGGCGCCTCTGGATTTTGGCAGTTGAGCCTCAGAGGTCTTTCTGAACTTAGTCCAAACTGCTCAGGAAATCTGATCAAATGTTCTTACTGTATAGGAATTTTAATGATGGTCATTGTGTGACTGGGGGTTTAACAGCCAACTGAGCATTCTCACTCTCTGAAGCATCCTCGTGGTCGGCAGGTGGCTGGATTTTCCTTTAAAAATGAAGCAAAAACAGGAAATCTGAGTTTAGAAGGTGTGCTCTCCTCTCCATCCTTGAGGGTATCTTGTGTGGTTTACAAAACTTACCTCGGACTCTGTGGCCTTTATTAATGGAACCAATATAGACCCTCTGATCAAATGTTTTAATACCCGGGGTTCGTTGACTGAATACTCATTGGCTAATATCAACCAATATGATAGAGTTTCACCTAGTAGTCCTCTTCATATTTATTGTAATATTGTCATTGAATAAGGAAGCCTCCATAATTTTGTTAGTCCGTGCAAAGATTTTGCACATCTGTTGAGTTTTATGTAGAATCTTACAGTCCAGCCTTTTCTTGTTTTGTGTCCCAATTACTTTACTACTGTCATTTGAGACTGTGAACTTGGACGCCAGGTGTAATCTCTAGCTGCACATCAGTGTGTCTCCCTTACTCAGTGTACTTTCTCAGTACTCACTTTCTGCTGCCTCTCCAGCTCGCTTCCTGACCCCCGTTTGTTTCTTGTTTGCTCGTTTCGCTCACACTACCCGCGGTGTTAGTCTGATTGCCTCCATGATGAAATCTGGCTCTCCAAATAAATAGGATCTGGCTTTCATTACGGACCGTCTGTCATGCCTCCTGGGATTGATTCCCAGCACTGCAGATGTTAAACTCATAGTCTGACTTGTGAAAACGGTGAAGTTGGCCAAAATGGCGACGGCGCTGCCTGGTCCTGAGCGCCCGTCAGCCCTGGGGCCCAGTGGGACCTGGGGATGGCCCTCCTGGGGTAGCCCATCCTTATCCTTGCTGCTAAGGAGTTCCATGTCCATGTGTTCCGTCCATGTCAGGCACATGTGACTGTTGGGGAGGTGAGTAAATTCATGCATCTACTCTTGCCAGGTCGGAGGACTCCAAGGAGAAGGCACTGATGGTGGTGAAGAAAGACTCTCTTCTGTTAGGCCCTCCCCCACCTTGCCAGCCAGCCATCAACAGGACAAAGTCTATCAGGTTAATAGTGTTTGGGTTCTCTGCGTGTCTGGAAAGTGATGTTATCCATATGCAAGCTATTAGCATATTAACTACATATAAAATATCCCAGGAACCAGTTAGCTACCTACTCTTTGTGCTTACTTTATTAGGGACATCTAGCAAATACCAGGCAGGCCTTACTTATGCCCCCAGAACCTTGCTACCCCACCACTGTTGCACTGAGCTGCTGTTTCTCCGGTTAGCTGTAATGAGTCTGGCCGTGCTCTTCTAATCTTCCTCATTAACAAGGTGTTTGTGGCAACCAGAGTTCCCCAGGCGAGGTATTTCTTTGTTTATTGCGCCGTTCTTTATAAATGCAAAATTCCAAGTAGGTGGCGGCTTCTGAAATGCTGGAAGCACCATGCCTGGTATCAACGGACATGCGACATTTGAAATTGCTTTGATGGGGGTCATTGTGTTTTCAGGCTGGCTCACGAACTGAGAGGCTGGGTGCACCGTCACGAAGTCGAGAGGACGAAGACCAGAAGAACAACCAATAGCCAGCAGAAAAACAAAATGATCCTGGTAGGCCGACCGTTCGTCTGAATCTCTTGATGTTTGTTGCTGTTAGCACCCATTGAACCAACATGGCTGACGGGATTAGACGAAAAGCTCGGCGATGATTCTCACTTAAGTAGCAGTCTGATGGTGTATGAGTCAAGCTTGGATTTTCAGATTCTTGAGCGGACTGTATTTTTAATAAGTACTCTCCTGCAGTGACCTTTAAGCCCTCCTAAACCTTCACAGTAATTTTCCTGTAATGGTCACAAAGAATGTTTACATTCAGGCTATTAGTGCATGTCAAGATAGTGTTCGGAGTGTCTGGATGTAATTTGCCAGGCATGGGAACGTAAACACTACTGATACGGTAAGATTTAAATTTTTTCCCCATTTTAAATGTTGATGTGCTTTTCTCTGCTATCACCACCAAGGTATGTCTTAGGCAGTCGGAATGCTGGGGGGTTGGAACAAAGTCCAAGCGTCTACATGTCAGTTTTTATTTATAGTCCTGGTAAATTTCAAATAAAGGATTTTGCTGATGGTATTCGCCTGTTTCCAGACAGTTTATTGCACCCTTTGGTCTCACTAAGATCTGTATTTTCACAGCATATGGCAGCTTTATTGTTATTACACTGGACATTTTTTTTTAAAAACTACATTCTGTCCAGCAGTATTTAAAAATAGTTTTATTTTTACTGACTTTGCCTTTAATAGAGATTTATGCTGGGATGAGAGAGGTCAGGCTATCGGCAACCTGCAAATTAGCGGTGTGGTGCCGCAAACTGTAATCGGTTGTTTAGACTCGTGGTTAACTATCTTATGCGGAGCATGTGTGCATTTGGCATGCAGACCGAAAGCTAAGCATTACCAGAACCAGAACTGAAGAGGAAGCTGGATCAAACCATTTTATTCTAATTGGGTTTTTTATAATGATTAATCATGTGATTTATTAATGGCGTGTTATTTACCTGCAGGTATTTATCTATGCATCCTACTTCAAAAAAAACCTTAAAAAGGTTTGTTTAATCGGGCTAGAGTTGACGTCGATCCAGACAAACTGAAAATATCGCTTTGAATTTAGCACATTACATTTTAATTCCATTAATTGTTAGTTGCGGATGCTGGGGGAGGCTCGCGGCTTCGTAGAGACTGCAGTTAACATCCAGTGCTGCTCCAAAAAGCATATTTTGCAGTCTGGGTCTTGAAAAATGCTTGTGTCCAAATTTATAGTTCCCATGAGTATGCGTGCAAGTCTGGGTGGAAAAAAGTGGACATTTTAAATAAATTAGTACAGTAAGGAAGAAGAAAAATGTCCTCTTGGCTAGGTAGAGGAAGAAAGAGCAACCTGCTGTTGCTGTGAGAGGGTTTTCTGAGAGAAAAACATATTTGAGGCCATTTAATTGTACAGGCCATTGTGTGAACCGCTATTTCTGTGGGATTACAATGTCGATGCAGTCGTCAGTAGCCTGTGTTGTCTTCTGGCCATGTGGGCCCTGTTGGTTTTCTGTGTCGTGTGAAATAGTTTGAGGCAGACATCTTTGATCTCCACTGGCTTTGAAGTGATGTTTTCCTACATGAACATGGACATTTATCAGGTCGCCCTTTGCTTTACGCTGACTGCCCCGATGGTCTTCAAGTCTTTCGTGCTACACGGCTCCCTAAGTGTCTCTGTTTCCGTGAGGCTGCCAGTAAAATCTGCGTCCTCGTCCTCCACAGAAGCTAAAGGGTCAAGGCTGCTCTCTGTCCCCATGCAGGTCATTTCGCTGGAGTCTCACTAGGGCCGTATGTAACTTCGCTTTTGAGGCGCTGCTGAACAGAGTCAAGTTTTTCTTTTGATTTTATTATATTTGTTTGGTTCAGATTATTGTTACTGCACAGCTTCATTGGATTTTATGGCAGGTTTAGCATAATTACAGGAAACAGTCTGAAAATAACTCAAGATAAAATAACAGGTAATTTATATATTTAATGTGTGTATGTGTTACAGGATTGATGTGAGCTTTGCTTTCTTTTAACTGATTACGATAAAGCAGGCACAGCTTTTGCGTGGGTAAGTGGTTTGAATCATGGAAGGTTGCATGGATTATTGCAGCAATTGTCAGCACAATTGCATGTTGCAAAGCTACTCGCTGCAGGAGTGAATGAGGATGCAGCTCAGTGGAAACGTATCAGGACATTTAACAGAAGCTCTTTTATTTCCTGTTTTGGTGCTCACACGCTGACACCTCACACCGTCGTTTGCCAGCTGTATGGATTCTGTTTTGTTTTTCTTTATTTCGTTTAGTTTAGCGTGCTTGCTTGTTGCAATGATTTGTTCTTTGGTTCAAAGAATACACAGAATATTTGCAGTTTGAGTGCCCTTCTACTGGGACTTAGTTTTACCTGTTGCTGTTACCCCCCCTCCCCCACACACACACACACAAAATCATCCGTGTCTTTGCTTTTATCGTAAGCCACATGTAGCTGAGGGTCAGAGCAGGTCAGCCGGCTTCCCTCAAGCTCCTTGGCTTTAGGGTCTTGCTTAAGGCCCAGTTGTGATATGACTTCTCTGCTAGCTTTCTGGACACCGGCCGTCATCAATAATCCTCTGAGCCTCCACCATGTAGATGTTTCTGAAGGCGAGGCAAAAGCAGGGGCATGCGTGTGGGCATGCACTTATGGGATATGTTTTAGATTTATCGTATTTGCTTGGCTATCCTTGATAAGACCACGGCATACGCTTCCAGAGTTTACAGTCTATTTGCGTGACGACGTTCAGGGAAAATTCATGATTCTTTGCCTACTCGGCCATTTCAGTCGTGGAGGGGAAAGCATGGCATCCGACCAAGGAAAGCTGCACCGGCGGCCATGCTCTGCTGGACTGTACCTGATCCGGGCTGTGAGGAAGCCATAGATGCCACCCTCACTGTTCTCCTTTCTTTTTTCCAGAAAACGGCGGGTGAGAAGGCCGAGGTCTCTGAAATCGTCACCGTCCAGTACACAGACACGGTAGAAAAGTGAGTTTTCACTGCCTCCTTGCTGTGTGTGCATATCTGGTTCACATCCACAGGGCTATCTTGATCTGGAGATCTGGCGGAAATGGTCAGCATTTACCCATGAAAGGAATCGCTGGACCGTACTGGTGGCCCTTGAGGCATTCTTTCCCTGTACTTGTACTGGTCGCTGGGGAAAGCAGAAAAGGAGGCCAGAAAACCAATACGGCCAGGACCCAGCAACGATCCTCATGCCGGCATTTATCTAATTTCTCTACTGACTCTGGACCATTGAATACTTTGTCATGCGTGAAAAGCATGAAGAGTCCCCAGTGAATAGATGTTCATATAGAATATTTCTTCAGTATGTGAGATGTGTTTTTCTTTTGCAAGAACCTGCTTTGGTGAGATTTGTGTTGATTTGACATCTGTTAAACGCCCACATGTAATTGTGATGTGCTCCATATGGTCAAAATCAGTCGTATGGTATGTAGAGATCGCCGTGTCCCTTTCCAACAGCACTGCATCCTGTCAAACCCTTATGTAACTTCACGGCAGGACAGGAATGCCAGCCTTTTGCTATTGTTATACAAAAATGGCCACCACATATTTTGTATATTTTTATCCAGCCTTGGAACAATCACGCTACTGAAAGATACCACTTTGCATTGACTGGTATGAAAAATTGCTGTGTTTAATAGCTTCTAGTTCTACTTTTTTTCAGCTTAAACAGCTGCTGGTTGTACGTTTTATCCCATTTCTCTAGCTTGATGCTTATCAGGTTACATACAACTTGGCGGTATGACAATTTCTCAGAAATTCACATAATACATATTCAAATACCAGCCGATAATTTGGCTACTATGTACTAGTAAATTTGGGTTTACTGTATTAACAGAATCTGAGAATAAATTCAACAACAGATTTCTCACATTACTAAAATGCAGTATGTATCCAGCTTTTCTAGGTTTACATATCGTAAGTCCTTAGTCCTAAATGTCCTAATTTTAATAATTTATTTTATTAGAATGTTTTTTTTTTTTTTTTGAAGACTTTCTTGAAAACGGTTATTTGGATGACTGCAGAAATCTGAAATGACGCTTAGGTAGACCAACCCATGAGAGAAGGTCACGGAATGGGTGTGAACTTATGACTGTTGGGTGCGTCTTCTCAGCAACGTCTGCCTCTTCCCATCAGGAGCTCAGGGAATGAGCTGCAGGTCTACTACGCTCGCCATGGCTACTACAATGACTTCTTTGAGGAGATTCATCGCCGTGGGGACACATTTTACGTGGTGTCCTTCCGGAGGGTGAGTGGAATAGCCGTCCATGTCAGGCCCGAGATGCTCTCACACAAAAAGGAGCAAATGTTATTGTCTGCTGGTGTCGGACGGTTGTGGCTCCGTCACAGTTTGGTTGTCAGGTAGGAAGGCGGAAATCTGTCGGCCTCTGTGCTGTAAACTTTCAGCTAATAAGGCTGGATCTATCACAGAGAACCCATATTTATATTTCTGCAAGCCATAGGGATCAGACCTGAGCACAAATTCGGATTCATGAATAAAATTAATTTTGCCCACAGCGTTTCCTGAACTGGTGAAATTGCTGAATATGGAAATGTGGGATTATAGAGTGGTTTTAAAATTACTCTTGAAATGTATGCTTTTTTTTCCTGCAGCGAATGGAGAGTCTTACTTTCCAACTCGGACCGATTTTAAAGTGCACAAGTGCAAATGCAGATGGTGTTTGAAAGTGTCAGAGAAGTATAAGCTTCCAAAAATACGTTTAAGTAGCCACCAAGTTAGTTTCCATACTACAGTCCCAGCATTATGTAATAATTGATGAGTTTGCCATTTGAGATATTTGTTTCTTTAAATGTTAGATATCTCCTTACCTTTCTCTTCATTGAGTGCTGGTCCATGTAATGTGAATTGCATGCAATTACTGCCTTTACCTGTCTTATTGAAGCTCTTTTGAACATATTTTTTTTTATGATGCAATGGATTTTTTTTAATCATTTTATTTAGAAAGATGTTTGGAATTCCAGACTTAGACACCTCAGTGGAGAAATGCAATGCACTCCTTCAGGAAATCACACTTGGCAGGGAGGGGCTGCTGCCTGTGCTTCTCTAGGGTCTTTACCCACCTCCAGGTCACCCCACCCCTTAAATTTCTCTATGCCCAACAGTTGGTTGTGATTTTATAGGATCGCACCAAAAACGTGCCGAAAGGCAGCGAAAATGTTTGAGAGTCTCAAACTACTCCTCCGTCCTGGATTCCTGCTAAACGCCCAGAACAGATCGTCACCTGTCAGATTAGAAACATCTCGACCACCAGGCATGCAGACGGACCTTCTGAAGGTCACAGGCTCATTATTCAGTGTTTAATCCAGACAGCCGGTTAATCGTGAGGGGGGGCACGTTTGGGAGCCTGATTGCAGTTTCCCTCCCTTGATTTGAACCGTTAACTCCGTCTGGCTCAATAAGCCTCCTTTGTGTTCGCCTCAAGCCTCGCTTTCTTTGTTAATGAAGTCCCGCTCTTTCGTTTCTTCGCAGCCGTCGGGACCTCAGCAGTGTCTGTTGCTACCTGACAGCTCAGGAATCCACTTAATCCGTCTTCAGTAAATATGTGACGGTGTCATAGGGTCTAAAATACAAAAATTACACACAGGTCGCTAACAAATGTGCTATCAAGCCTATGACAGCATGAGTATATTTATGTCGTAACTGGATAAGATTAAAACACTTTAGGAATTGTATTATAAACAGTCTTAATGTGGTGACTTCATGTGTTTCTTTGTGTTGTTGTAATGCTTTTTCTGCAATTCTGTTTTTGCAAATTGCAATATTGCTTTTGGTAAAGTCAGGCCGTCTGTGGATGCCACCTCTCTGAACTGTCCTCCTTTGGTCGCCCACATGGCGTCTCGCCCCCGGGCCTCGGCCAGATGAAAGCCTGCTCTCTCCAAGAGCCCCAGAAAGATGGCGGTTGGAGCAGATTAGTGCTGGATCTTGGCGCACTACCCATAGGGTCGCTGTTGCCCAGTTGGCCGCTGCTGTTACAGCTGTGTGACTGGAAACATGGAGATTCTGAAGGGGGGAGAATCCAGAGTCGGGCCCGATCCTCCAGGCTTCCCTTTCTGATGGAAAAGTCTCCGTCGGCGACACGAGGCTGCATCAGTGCTTTTAGCAAATGAGAACTATCAGCTGGCTTCTGTTTACCTGGAGCTGTCTGTCCTCGTCAAAAGTCGAACAGTGTCATAAAAAATCGCTCTCAAGTGAGCCCTGAATTCTGCTTCTTAACTCCTGTCATTTATTTGAATAGTTGCCCTCTTTGTTTATATTCGGTTGTAGCTGACCTTTGCCTTATCAGGAAAACTGCTGGTCTTTGTTTTAACCCCCCTGCCTGAAGCTGAACTGTTATCTGCATAGCACAGGTGCACTCTCAGAAAACACATGGCTTTTATACAAAATACTTCCCAGTGAAGCTATCCTTGACTGATCTGATTTTGCAAAGACCCCCCAGAAGGCATCATGCCAGTCTCATGTTTTGGGCCAGTTTGCTCATCTGTGCTGCTATTCATCAGCAACATACCATGATGTTTATTGGAACTTGTTAATTTTTATTATTTTTTATAGCAATACGCTATAATAAGACACCCTTTAGTGTCAAGAATACAGCTATTTAGTTATTTAACTTTCTACTTTAAATGACTTGCCCTTAAACTATTAACAAACTTATTTCGCCAACACACTGCAGGGTTTTGCGGGTTAACATTACCACTAAAAGCAGGATGTGAGCTGAATAAAGACGCGGAATGAGGACGAGCAAAAGGCTTTTATTTCTAACGAGAGACGAGTAAAACTAAACAGGAAGCAAGATTTTAAAAAAATGTTCTGAACGGCCACACAAAGCCGCTGGCTGTTTTTTGGCAGCTCTTCTTTCTCCTTCAGCCAGAACCCCTTATATTCCCAAAAATCTTTGAGGCAGCTAGTTCTCATTCATCTAGAGATGTTCCTTGGTGCTCCGTTGTCTCCTGCGCTTCATCTCTTTAGCTTTCTGTACTTTTAAAACTTATGGAATCTGTACTAAGCATCCATCCTGATATTTGTTGTTCTAGAGCAGGCCTGTGACCCAGTGAAACCCTAGCCTTTAATCTTTCTATTGCCATTTCAAGAACTTTCCATTTTTATCTCTGCCTACTCGAGGTTGCCGAGGCGGCGACTCTTGTGTCCCTCGTTCTGGCACAACCTGGACGTCATACAGACCGTGGATAGTCCAGTTTCCTTCCCGCCAGAGGTCTTTTCAGAAGGCTTTGAATTAGTCTGTCGTCTAAAGGACAGTATCCTCAAGAAACTGTAACATGATCATACCCTCACAACTAATTACCTTCATGGGAACTTTGCCCACTCTTACCAAAGACCAGTTTTGGGATAGAAAATAACATGCTTCAGATTTGTCTCTGATTGTCTCTTATTTGACTGGTCAGACTCCTCATAGTGCTCTGGTGTTAAGGCGGTCATGAGCTGCACTGTCGCCCTGAGTGTTCAGTCAATCTCTGCCTGCTGCCCCCCAGGGCAGAGGACTGACTTATCCTACAGCCCTAACTGCTGCCCCCCAGGGCAGAGGACTGACTTAT
>JAODKF010000049.1:6651942-6664475 GCA_026779585.1 Mormyrus proboscirostris | reverse complement strand
CTGCTGCCCCCCAGGGCAGAGGACTGACTTATCCTACAGCCCTAACTGCTGCCCCCCAGGGCAGAGGACTGACTTATCCTACAGCCCTAACTGCTGCCCCCCAGGGCAGAGGACTGACTTATCCTGCTGCCCTAACTCCTTACATAATGGTTAAATGGAGTCAGTAGGATGTTGTCTCTTTTTTGACTCTGGATGCTGGAATTCTGAGGTTTTGGTCCTTGAGAAAGAGAGCTGAAGTTTGCCTAGAGAGATTCGTCTTTGCTGCCCAGAAATAAGTGTATTACACAACACAAATAGTCAGTTTGCCGGGTTTAATCTTATGACCCATCTCTGCAGAGAAAAGGGAATACCAAAAACCAGGAGATTGTGTTTCATCTGACCCCACGTCCTCCCATCTATCCTTAATGTGTCCTTTTTAAGCATTTATGGGTCGGTGAAATTGTCATTGATGTGTCTGCTGTGTGTGATTTTGTCTTTTGTGAATGATGATCCATCATTATTTTCTCCTAGGATCATCTTCTGCTTCCCGCAACCAGCCACAACAAACGGAGCCGGCCGAAGATGTCTGTAGTGCTGCCGGCTATGAATGTGAACGGTACGTAGCCGAGAGCTTCCCGCGTCTCACTGAGATCCCGCGAGCACCGGGAGAGAGTGAGTAAGGCTGCACACCGTCGCCTCTTGTTTTCTTTTGGACATGAAGCCCAGTATAAGTTTGACGAATGACCAGACTAGGGGGTGTTGCATGACCTCTGGCTGAAGAACTGGAACGGGATCCCATGTTTACAATAATTTCAGTATTTTAGAATACAGATTTGTTTGTCCCTCTGACACTGCTGAGGATGCATGCAAAATTCACGCACAAGACACAGGTGTGACATTTATAGCTTTTGTGCTATTCGGCGCTTCAGTGAAACCTTTAAGACTCCTTCAGGCCTCATGGGAGATCGGGGTATGCAGTGATACCGCCCAGTCCGTCACCTGTGAGTCGGCACGCGGTCGGACTCGCTCTGCTGGGAGTGTGGCCAAAGTAAAGGGTTCCTGGAGACCCCCAGAGAGCACCGGGCTGGGTTCCAAAACCCATCTGACAAGGTTCCACTCAGCTCCTGGAAAGGAACAGGAACACTGGTATCTCCCCACTGTGTTAGTGTGGCTCGCGTGATGTGATGTCCTCCAGACCCTGACCGAGGCCCGAATCAGCCAGCCTGCCTGGCAGCCTCTCTCTCTCTCTGTTGTCATCCATAAGGATATATCACTAAAAGCCGTAGGTGTACTTTTTAGAGGCCGAAGGCGTGGTAACGAAATGGATCTGTACATGCGGAGCTACTTTTAGGGAAATGCCAGCACAGTCAGGAAGAAAATGTGACGGGTTGAGGTCTCGTTTTTGTTCTGTGTTCCCTGCTGGATGAGGGTAAAGTGTTCAGCTCTTGGTTGTGTAGCGCTGACAGTTCCTGTGTTTGTGTGTTTCTCTCTCTCTCTCCTCCGTTGTCTGCTGAAGGCAGGAGGAGGGACTGCTGTCACACATCTGTGATTATCTTTGGCAGGTTGTAATGTTTATTTTATTTGCCTGTGCCCCGTAATTCACACAGTTTAGGCTGCCTTCCGCTCCTGTCACTCTTCCACCTGGAGTTTCTTCATACAGTAGAAGCTATTGTTTCCTTAGTTTTCCAGTGAGGTCCTTATTCAAAGGTCTGAGTAACATCGCGCCTCTCGCAGTTTTGCTGGGGTTTTCTTTCTACGGCACTGTGCTGACTTCCAGTGAACTTGACATTTTCACAGTGAATCCCTAAAACAGCCCAGTGTTGGCATTTTATGAATGCTTTTTCTGCCTGAACAGAAACTGGTGGAGCATCAGGATTAGTGTTGGAGACGGGACATAAAGATCAGCCTTCTTTGGGTATTCTGACCTCTGTTCCCCCAGCGGAACGGTCAGTTCTGTATCTGCCCTCTCTGGTTCACTCTGACCCCATTAAATCCTGCTTCTCGCGGTTTTCTTTCCACTTGTATACCGTATGTCAGATGCCATCCGGATCCTTCTACAACGGGACGCCGGCCATATGCATTACTTGGTATATTTTGTATTATTTTCCTTCAGCCTAAACTAATGCAAAAAATCCATGTGGAATATTTTTCCCACACTGTGCAGAAGGCAGTAATGCTACTTGTATATCAGCGCAATGACAAGGGATTCTGTCGTGTTTTATCACCCGAAAATTCTGAAACTTTAGTTATTCGTGAGTCTAGACGAATTCAACAGCACAGAACTGATCATTTCACCAGACTGAAGCCACCTAGGAGAGGAAAATAAAGCGACACGGCTCTTTCAGCAGTGTAGGGACTGTAGGGCAGGTTTTCTATTTTTAAATGTTACATGAAATTGGTCAGTGTGTTAAGTGTCCTGCAAGTCGGCGGCCCATCTTGGCTTTTGGCGACACGTTTTAAAATGATTTTCTAAGTGATGGCTTTATAAACTCCGGCGCCAGATACCTTCTAAAACACTGCAACATCTATTTCAGTTTCTTTATTTTTATATAGTGCCTTTCAAAAAAAGTCATCCCAAGGTGCTTTACATGGATATGTTGTGATACATTACAACTTCATTGACATAATACAAAACTGGGAAAATGGAAGACAAACTAATGAACGAAAGAAAGCCAGATGACGGAGGAGCGGGACCAGAAACTCCCAAGTAGGGAAGAAAAAGAACTGCGGAGGTCAGAGGTCAGCTGGTTGCTCAGCCCCCTGGGGATGCACCCGTTACTAACAAAGACAGTGGTCCTGCCTGCTAAAAGCAAGGTGTGAACTGTGGTTAATGTGGGTAATTCCGAAGTCCATCAGTGAGTTAGCTCTCCACTCCGGCCTGTGTAGGTTGCCAGATTGAAACCTGCACCCACGATATCAAAGATACACTTGCATTATTCCAGCTGGGGAGACCCTGGGGATTTTGTTTAATATGGCAGAGCTGTGAGGAGCTGGCTGAACAGGCAGCAGCAGCCATAGCTAATGGAGACCACATGTGTCCTTTCAGAAAGCGTCCGGTCGGCCTGCTTTGGTCGTTCCGGACTGCGCTGAGCCAGGAGCATGTGTCCTGCTCATCTCCTGTGGGGGGTGGGGGGGTTTATGCTTTCCAGGCTGCCACACAGCGAGAGATCACTTCCAGCGTCAAAGGGAAGTATGATTTTATCATGTGACGAGAAGGATTAATGAAAATTCCTACCAGAATTATTCGTGGATGGTCACATTTACAGCATTTGGCAGACGCCCTTAGCCAGAGCGACTTACATCACACTTTGGGATTTCTGCAACCAGGCCCTGTGTCCCCTGCCCTCGGGTCAGATTCCCGAGTTACAAGCACCCCTTTGTGTAGGAATGTTTTAACGGACAGGATGGAGATAGAAAATACTGCAGCTTGTGTGTAGGCTAGTTCATAATATCCACCCTGCACTGGCCTCTTCCACAGGTGGAAGGTTCAGGTTCAGAAAGTACAAATCCAGTCCAAGGTTTTGTTTCATCCAACCAGTGGAGTATAAAGAGTCACAGTCAGAGACTCAGCTGGTTGAAAACAAAACCTCAATCTGAATTTGAATTTTTACTTTCTGAACCTGAACCTTCCACCTCTGGCCCCACGAGTGTCAGTTCACAAGAAATTCATGTTCAGATGTTTTAACACCATCTTTCTTCAGACATTTTGCTGTGAGTCATTGCATGACTTTTCCACAGTTCATCGACAACTGTGCTCGGTTTTTTGACGGCACTCCTCTTCCTTACAGAAACTGTGATAAAGGATGAAGAGTACGAGGTGATGATGCAGATTGACTGTGAGGTCATGGACACCAGGATCCTCCGTATCAAGACCTCAAGCATCCCGCCGTTCCTACGCACCAATCACAGTGACTCCTACTCTGCTCCAGCCAGTGACAAGTCTGCAGGTTCTGTTGGAGTTCTTAGCGGGTCTGTCTAGCAGAGCTTAGCCATCTGTAAAGACCTAAAAAAGACAAACAAAAGGTAATACCTCCATGACAGTGCTGAATGAAAAATCCATCTTTAAGTTGGCAGCCAGAATAAAGCAGAACTACCTGAAATGTTGCAGTCAGATTTCCACTTTTGGCACTATATTTTATTATGTAAGCAAGGGAGACCATGAAAGCCCAGGATAACTTTGTTTGGCTTCCCTTTGGTAGCATATCTCCTTGTTATTCACCTCAGGACATGAAAAACATCAGGTATCCTAGTGGTGATATCTGGTGCACCCCTTAATAGCCTATTGTATGTAAGGAAGCTTTTCTTTTGAGGAAGTTCTTGACTGTTTGACTGTGTAATCGATTTTGGGTTCGCTGATGACAAACGTATTTGCATAAAGATGTGGATTACTTTAAAAATTATGTAGTGAGTCGGGTGATGTGAAAAAAGATAATGTATAAGATAATTTCAGAGCAATAAGTTTATTACTGTTTATTTTAATAGTATGACCACTAGGATCTTTTTCTCTGCTGTTTGAAAGTAAGAGGCTTGTAAGTTCTTGTTTTCTGGTATTTGCACTTTTTTGATAAATAGAATTTTTGTTTTTACTGTTTCTTGATAAATGTATTATGTACACAATTGTATTTTTATATATATAAATGAGGAGTAATTTTTAACTGTAGATGAAAGCCAGTGATGCAGTTTTTGGCCTACAGAGCAGCATTATGGTTACATACATACAGGCACACAAATGGAAACTGGAGCAGTTTTCAAGATTTTTATACATAGCTTGTATAGACATAATAGCAGGCTAGATGTGATAACATTAGAATTTGGCTAACATTACACTGCTACATTCTAACTAGTGTTCGTGATAGAAGCCATCTGTTCATGCAATATTTTTATATTCCGGAATATTCAGGAAGATTTAATTGAAAACCTAATTTAATGTGCATTGTATTTTTTTTTTTTTTTACACAATTCACTCAGTTAATGACAGTTAATGTTAAGTGGAATGTTATTTTTTATCAATTTGTTAACCAGAAATTGTAAAAATGAAGGTGTTTTATTTTTCTTGAGACTCCTGGATGCCCACACTCCTGTGAATTTAAAGACGAGCACAGTTCGTATGTGTTTTCCTAGTAATTGATTTCTTTAAATTTTGCTTATCATTTGTTTAATTTTACTAACTTTGTGTTGCTCTGAGTTCCTGTTCACTCTAAGTGCATATCTTGTATCCAGTGTAAAATATTTTGATTTGCAGATATAGTCATAATTACAATTACATATAGTACAGTTTGTATTATTGAACCTAAATCAAAGAAATTCCATGGAGAATCTTCCTCACCAAAGCATTTATATGTACAGGCACACACAATGGTATGTCCATGCAGTCTAACTTGCTTTTAAGTGAAACCATTGTTTTTATTTAACTGCATGTCGACTTGTTTAAACCTATGTTATTGTTTGCAGACAGTTACGTTTTTGTTTTTACAAATGCAGAAATTCTGGTATTTGGGGAGCAAAGAGAATTTTGTTGATTTAGACTTTGACTTTAATCAAATATGGTGAAGGACACAAACATTGAGGTTAATTCTCTCTGTCCTTTTGTCACTTTGAAATAGATCAGTTTGAAAATAGTTGTGGGCAGTTCATTCATTTGACACAATTTTTTTTAACTACCTTTCACAGGCCAGCAAGTAATTGTTTACCAAATAATGTATCCATTGTAATATACAGAAAACACCAAATGGTAAAGGACTTTTTATTGATAATATTCAAAAAAAAATCTGTAAAGTACATTGAAAAATGTATAAGCAAAAAAAAAGTATTACACTCTTGCGTTTCAAAATTTTAGTATATACAAAATATGCTAATACAATGAGTGGTAAGAAACACCTTGTCTTGGATTGTGCCTAAGTGAATGGTTATATTTTCCCACCCTTTGGTAGACACTTGAAATGTAATATGCATGACAGACATTTAAAGGTACGGTGCTAAAACTATTGGTATCTCCAAAACAAAAAGTTTTTGCTGGGCAGACTGATCTACAATCCACTTATAACTTAAAAAGGTTGTCTTTCTACAAAAAGTGCTGAAATGCATTTTTTCCACTGCCTTTCTCAATATGCGAATATTACGCTATATGTGACCTGGTGACCGTTATCCCATGAGTACAGAGCTCGTTCTTTGGGGTTGTAGTCTACCTGCATGTTGTAAGTGTAGCTGTTTAAGAAGGGAAGGCGTGGAATCATTTGGGTATTTGTATGAGTGTCAAAAGCGTAAGAGATGTTGGCGTTCATCTGGTCGAAGCTGTCAATGGCGTACAGGACGCCGCAGACGACAAAGCAGTTGCCGTAGAAGTTCCGTCTCAAGGCAGTCCTCCACGAGGTCTCCTTCTGCATGCTCAGGTCAGCTGGATTCAGCTTGCTGAGGACGATCACTTCCTGGTGGAAGCCTTCGTCGTCCATAGCTGGGTATATCACCCACAAGCCACTCTCGTCCACGGCGAAGTCGATATCAGAGTGTCCCGTCCAGTGGTTGTCCTCGTCGACCACTGCATCATCAAGTACGGTCCATGCCGCCACATACCTCCGGTTCAGGTCAAACTTTATGATATCACGTGAGAAAGCCCTGTTGTAGTAAAATGCCTTCCTGTAGACCACGTGACCTGTGCCCATCCAGTTGTAAGGCAGTTTGTAGGAGTTGGTTGGGCGCCCTGTGGACATTCAAATGAACAACATGAGTTCTCCAGGAAGCTAATTCGCTCGAATAATCAGACTGATGCCTGCCAATAGCAGGGGTGTAATACCTTCTTTGAACGCCTCCATGTTGCTGAATTCCAGCAGGTTGTTTCCATGGTAATAGTTAGTGACATATATTCTGCCATCGTTGCCCTTGGGGTCTTTCATCCACGCCCCTTCTCTATGACCATACGCATTGTGTGTCACAGGATCACCAATTGTGGCCAGCGTGTCCTTACATACGCCTGGCAATAGGACAGGCAAAAAAAGGTCAGTTAGCTGGCAACCAAATGCTTTGCCCAGAGACCTTGGTTCACACACACACTAGAATAAATGAAGCTTCATGAACCATCTGCTGTATTTTCTGACATCACTAGATGGTGCTCTCTATTCAAAAAGGGGCTCAGTTAATGCCCCAAAGCAAGCCAATAGCATCTAGTGGGTAAAAAAATACAGAACATTGTTCATGAAGGTGCAGTTGAAAATAACCACATTTTACCTTCTTAGATAGCTTGCAATTACAAGGGGGAAAATAGGGGGAATTGGGTTTTTTAATGACATAAACTGCTTGTGTATGTTTCCCATGGCTAAGGGTATCTATTAAGCAGCTAAAGATGACGGCGAAGAAAATGATGGGTTATTATTGACGTGAAGACCAAGTGGGTTATTAAGGGCATTTTAACAACCTCGTCACTTCATCATTTCCCACACTGTCTCGGATGACTATGAATCAGTGCTTTGTCTGATACATTTAATGGGTTGTTGGGTGCTTTTGAAAGGGAAGGAATTATGGCCTGTAGACAAATGATTTGAAATGGGATATTAACATAAATCTATGATCCCAAACACTATAGAGAAAGCTAATTCTTACCAGGGTTCTTCTGGAACTCTGCAGCCATTTTTTGATCAGCTGGACTCTCGGTCCAGCTGATGCGGGACTTAGGTTTTTCTGCCTGGCCGCTTGTGTTAGATGGTGATGAAATGTTGGGAATGGCAGTTCTGGTGGTTGTGTTGAGAATAGCTGATGTAATGCTGGTCGCCGTGGAACTCGTAGTGGGAGCTGCAGTGGTCTGGGCACTGGCAGCGGTAACCATGGGTGGATCCGTGCTTTTGCTCATTTGCTTTATGATTTGCTTTCCTGTGGCAGGAATGGCGGTGGTGTGGAGGAGCTGCATCTCAGCTACAGTGATATTGTGTTTCCTCGAGGTGGGGGTGGTTCGGGCGACCTGGGCTGCTTGGCCAACTGCCTTCTTCGATTTCTTGTTGACTTTGGAAAGGCCCCGTCCCTCCTTGAGAAGCTGATCTTCAATGAGCAGGTCAACAGAGCCGTCACCGCTGACAACCTCATCAACCACTGCTGTCCAGGCAACAAAGAGATACATTTTTCTCACAGTGTTCCTCACACCCTTTAAACCCCATGATCTGACTGCCACACATGAAAATAAACTGGAGGGTCTAAATTACCATTAGAGTGGGTGTCTTGTGAATGCATGACATGTCATTTAGGGTGCATCCTTCCATATTTCCTCTTTCTTAGTATAAGCACTGGATCCATGGTTCTCAAACTGTTTTACATTGTGACCCAATGTGGACCATGCCAGCTCACTTGTGACCCTATATCAAGTGTAGGCTTAAATTAACGCTACGATCAAGCTAACCAATGCAATCTGCAATTTATACCAATCAATGCCTATCGCACAAATCTGATTGGGTTAAGCATCTGTGGTTTCACTTCTTGGATCGGTTGAGTGTTCACTAGTTTTGCGCTAAGCATTAGCAGACCTAAGACCTGTTTATATAGCTCAATTCTAGGATTGTGGCTGGAAAATCTGATCGGGGATCTTAATAGGAGTTTGCTGGTTTTACAATTCTTTCATTTCCTGACCCTTCCAGACATTGGGGTGACCCAAACTTGGGTCATGACCCACAGTTGGAGAATCACTACACTAGATCATATCATCCATAGCTAGCTAAAGGGTTATTAAAAATGGATGGTATAGACAATTATGCTGTAATAGTTATGCCACTTTAGTAATACTCTAATCAAATGGGCCAGAAATGACCCATTTTGTCTCAGGTGAAGTATTGACAGTGTTTTGGAGACTGCAGTAGATTTACCTTGGTCCTCCCTGTCCACATTGTCACCCGTGTCAGATTTGTAGTATGTCACACCTCTGATGACCACATCCTGAGAAGCAGACTTCGGCCGTGGAGGGTTCCTCTGCTCCTCCTGATCATGTTTGGTTCCTTTCTGGAATTCAGGTTGACTTCTCTTTAGCAAGGGTCTGGAGAATCCTTGCTTTCCAAGAAGTCTCTCTTCGTATTTACCCTGTTGTGGAATAAAACATGCGCTGTCCTAAATAAATACATCTGTGTTGCTCATGAAGTGGTACTAAGTTATTACCTTTAGGCAGATTCAGGTTGTTCTCTGATGCTCGTGTTTTTTAATTCTCGTCTCTAACCTGTCCGCTGCTTTTGCTGGAATAAACAGGAGCCTCTTTCATTTGAATCTGCTCTAGGGTGCAGAGTGAAGCATTTATTTTTTGGAAATGTTGTGAGCATTCAAGTCACTTTGGCTCAGATAAAGCGCTTTTCACATCGTGGCTAAACTTCTTGGGTAAGAACCATAGCACACTATGTAGCTGCCAAAAACACCTCTTTCACATAAATTATCCACAAAAGGCTTGTAAGGACTCAGCGAGCCGCATCTTTAAATATTTCATTATTTGTTCACGGAAAGAGTAACAAACAGAGGTCAGTGTCACTGACATAGTGATGTGTCATGTGTTTCCCACTCAAATTAAAGGTTAACATTCTTCTCAGTAATTACTCTAAACCCCAGGAGCATTATGCAGTAATTGCCGTTGCAATCGACTGTAATGTGCTATTCAAAATTGTATTTATTCCACTAAAAAAAACCAACAAATAAAAAAAGCAGTGGTGGAAAAATCAGGCCCAGAAAGTACAAATCCAGACCAAGGTTTTGTTTCAACCAACCAGTTTAGTATAAAGAGTTACAGTCACAGAGTACTCAGCTGGTTGGTTGAAACAAAATCGTGGTCTGGATTTGTATGGTCTGGACCCAATCTTCCCACCTCTGTAAAAAAGTATAGTAATGAATGCAACTTTAAAAGATTAGGATAATACATTTTTTCCAGAGGCAAAAAGATGATGGGAAACCACTATGAATTTTCTTTTGCTGTTCTTAGGGAGCTCCTTCAGTGGCGTGTGACGTAGTTTAGTGAAGCAGGTATACGTTAGCTGTGCATTAGCTGCAAGACGCAGCCTACCTCCCTGTTTCCGCTCGCTGCCGTCACGTTCCCCTTTAGTGGCGGTGCAGCCTGGGTCACTGGCTTCTTCTTAGCTGCCTGCATGTGATTCTCCTTCCCCTGTGCTGGCCTGTGAGTGCTGCCCTTCACAAAGACTCTCTCCTCTTCTGATTTCTCTGATACAGCCTGGTTTAAAGGCAAAGCCCAATAAAGTAACACATTTTGGAGTTCACAATGGGTTAAACCTGAAGTTCAACTTTTGTATGAAATTAAACTCACATTTTATAGGTCTAAATGCAATCATCCTCTTTCGTTTAATAAGCATATAGTACTTTTACTTCAGTATTTCTGTCATTCTGATTCTCTGATATTCTGGTGACCTGCCTAACATTTTGGTGGGACTATGTATATAAATAATACAGACCCACAAAATATTTATTAGAACTTTGAAAAAAAAGCAGTTAAAGCTGACCTGAAAGAAGTAGACAATACATAACTACTTACCTTTTCAATGTTTTCAATTCGATTTATTAGTTTAGTTGTGACTGAGTGCAGTTTTAAGAGATCCATTCCATAAAATGCCCCTTCCAGTAATTCCATAATGGTTGAGAGCTGGTAAAAAAGGTTTTTCCTTTCGTAAATGTTGACATCATTTAAAAACACAAATTGCCCTACCCAAAAACACTAATAGATGCATAAACTTCAGATTCTGTTCAACTGAAGTACCAAGTAACAAGAACATAAGGAAAAAATATATATCATAGGCTCCCAAGGTAATCTGCGTGATGTTCCACGTTTTCACGCCTTTTACCTTAATATTATCTTTCCCTGCATCTTGCAGCTTCTTCAGCCTGAAATCGCCCTCGCAGGGGTTCAGAGCCGAAGGCGGGGCAATGCACGCGCACTTGCAGTCCGACCCTGAGGTCACAGTCTCCACTGTGTAAAAGTCCTGCGGCTCGGCGCTGCCTTCATGGATCCGCCGGCAGGCGCTCCTGCTCAGGGGTCTGACAACACATTTACACCCACAGTCAGAGCCTTCCGAAAGCGCTTTCACTTTGTCATAATCACCCAGCAGCTACAATGGAAAAAAAAACGTATGTATTTTCCACAAGTACAATAAGCGCACACATTTCAGTACATTGTCAACATATATTTTCTGATACCACCGTTCTAAATTAGACACAATAATAGCGAATATTTCTACGTTATAAAACTGTATTTTATTATACATTATATTGCAATTACTTAAACACATAGAAAGGCAATTTTCATTAATTATAAAGCGCTCCGAAGCGTTCAGAATGATTGCAAAAGCACATTTTAAAGTACGTTTTTATTGTTCTAAAATAGCTGCGCATATGAATACAAAATAATTGACAACTGAATCAATTAAATACCTGAGTTAAAATGTTTTGCTGATTATCGATTTCCTCCTCAAGAGTCACATTACGTTCACTCACTTCGTCGTTGAACTCAAAATTTGTATCTTTTATCTTGTTGTCCACAATTTCATTTAACGAGGCTAAATTGCAAAGAAATATTGAGAACCACAAAATGCAGCAAAGATCCAGATTTGCCATTCTGCACATATTGAAGCACCAGTATAGCGGGTTTACTGAGTATCAGCTAATGCAGTTAGCCTTTTAAAGACAGAGAAATTTAATTTCTGCCGTTAATTTTCTATTTTGCATACGAATCCAGAAATGTCCCGAGAAACCCAGTGGAAATGGCTGTGGAAGACACTTTTCATGTATATTTCATTGAAAGATCCTCAGTAATCGTTCTGCTGTGTATGAACGGTGGAGAAACAAATGAAATTAGTGAAGGTTCCGTATGAAGAGGAAGGACCTTCAGATTAATCGAAGATGGGAGGAGTTTTACAGATGGCTAGACTACCCTGGAATTAAGAACGCCCCCATCATGTACCATATGAACACCTTTTATCTAAGATACTTAATTAATTCCCATGTAACGTTCATTTTACGTTATGTCTTGGTTCGTTTTATAAAGATAATGTCATTAAATAAAGAAATATAAGGTATGACCTACAATACCCATCAGTAATTTATTATTACATAAAAGATTTGAGAAAAAACTAACTAGAAAAAAGAGTTACTAAGTAGCGCCATCTGTCAGTCTAATATCAACAATATTAAAGGCAGAGAGGCTTACTAGATATTTATGCAGTAATTGTTACAAAATGTTGACAGCAGTTCTCTGTGGTGGCAGTTATAATTATTTAACATTTTAATACGGTAGCATATCGTTAAATGTAACTGTGTTTTATTTTTCTCAAAATATGAGGAGTCTAGACAATGTTTCCGCACAGAACCATTCACGTGGCTACTGCCTTTGTTTTTGCCCCCATCTGCTGGGGGAAAAAAGAATATACCAAATTTTGCTTATACTACACAATTATTGTTTTTATTATTTATTTATTATTATTCTGCTACAGGTAGCTGCCCCCCATGTTTCCTGTTAATCAATCAGGTGCAACAGCTCGTTAAGGTCTGCAAGCACTCTCTTTTAACTGTAGACTAATTTTCCTAATTAGACCTGTGCA
>JAODKF010000049.1:6621713-6634133 GCA_026779585.1 Mormyrus proboscirostris | reverse complement strand
AACATGCAAACTCCACACACATGTAACCCAGGCGGAGACTTGAACCCGGGCCCCAGAGGTGTGAGGCAACAGTGCTAACTACTGCACCACCATGCCGCCCCAGTTTCTGGAATGTTTCCAGAATTTCACTGGAAATTTTCATCCCCTTTGCAACTCTATTTAAATATAATGCTCAGGTACTGTAATGTGATGTAGTTGATAAGGCTCTCATCTTCTGAATGGTTTGCTTGAATTTTTTTTTAAACCCTTTTGTTCTCAGGTTCTGATTCCAATGTGATCAATGGGAATGGCGCTGATCTAAATGGGACGCATCGGGCTTCGAAAGTCCTTTTCAGGAGCCAACTTTTCAAGCTGGGGATCCTGTCCAAGGCGGGGGGCCTTCGACGGATGTGCAAGAACAGCTCTGCGCTGTGTCCCAACCTCGAAGGTCCAGAGAACACTCTGGAAGTCTTTCCGGGAAGCTGGACCCCTGACCCACATACGGATTTGAGTGCTAAAGCGGCCTACAGGCTTCTCAAGCAGCCGGGACCTTTGGCCAATGACACGTTCCCCCAGCAGGTGGGGGTACTAAACCACGGGCTAGAGCCAGCTCAGACACCTGGAACAGAAAGGTACACAAGCAACCAAACCTAGAATCTCCCCATTCTTTACTAAACCAACTGCACGTTAGCTATGCTTGAGTAGCTATGATGCATTATTTGTTTACTAAGTTGCAAAAGTATAACTCATATCCTTTCCATTTGATTCCTTCTCCTGTTCCGCCAGTAATGAGTTTGAGGCGGGGCCTCCTGATCGTGACATCAGCCTGGCTGACATGTACAGATGGAAGGTATCTGCGTACGCCCCCTGCAGTTCAACATGTACCACAGGTGCTGCTATGACCCACAGCACATGCTCCGTTGTCTTCTTGCTGATCCTAACCGTCTCTCAGTTGTGTTTCCCACCATCAGCACCATATCACTCTGGCCCAATCCAGTCCATAGGCTCTACATTACTGGGATGGCAAATGCAATGAAAATATATCTGGATTAGGATTATTCCCCTTTGAACCACAGGGCATGTTGTGTTTGCTGTTCTGCTGCTGGAGAAAATATAAAAGAGGATTTTTGGTCCCACAGTGCTTTAGAACAGCGCTCATGGGAGTTTTACTCACACAAAATATTTGGTTATGTCTCTGAACCAATCAGATTGTAGAGGAGGTCAGCCTAAGGAATGGGGAGTTAGGACCAACCAGATGTCTTGGTCCCACCTCTAGTTGCTTAGACCCACCCTCCTCTACAATCTGATTGGTTCTCTCTGATGATAACCAATCATTTTTCATTCTGTTCTCCCTCTAATTTCCACCTATGGCCATGAGTTTGAGTATTTAAACTAATATTAAAGTAGCCATTTGGCTGAATAGCATCGAGACCTGTTAGAATCTTATATACCTGGATCATGTCCCCCTTAATCTCCTTTGCTCAAGGCTGAACAGATTCAGCTCAGCTAACCTCTCCTCATAAGACATTCCTCTAAGACCAGCTCTGCAGGACCGGAGTTGGAGACCCCTGGTCTAATGTTATTTTTTTAATTCAACCTGTAGACTTAGATACTCCTGCTTTATTTTGAAATCGTTAGTTAATTTACATTTGTGGCACAGAGTCCTTTTTCTCCTGACTTTATTTTTAATTTCCATAGTAAACCACCTTGGCTGCAGTTTCCTAGATTTAGTTTTGCCAGAAACCGGTATGAAGTCCTCTTGCACTTGCAACAACGTGCTTTTAAAAAATTCTCATGCCTCTTCAACAATTTTGCGGTTTAACAACAGTTTACAGTTTCATTCCATTTAAGTTGGCCTTCCTCACATTGTATATTTTTGTTTTGGACTTTGGACACTAAAATTAACCTCAAATTTAATCATATTGTGATCACTACTGTCTAAAACCTCAATTTTTCCGGTCCTATCTTGGCTGTTAGACAAAACTAGATCAAGAAGGGCTTCTCCCCTGGTAGGAGTATTAACAAACTGAGTAAAAAAACAATCTTGTACTAATTCCACCATCTCAAGTTCATTTTCAGAAGAGCCAGTGACTCTGTCCCACTGTATCCCAGGTAAATTAAAATCACCCATAACCACCACATCATTTTTATTACTCATAATCCTGATATCGTCATATAACATTCTGCTTTCCTCTGCAGCTACATTAGTTGCTCTATAACAAACACCAGCAATTAGGCCATGTGAGTTTTTAGCATCTAGTTTTATCCATACAGCTTCTGTACTTTTATTTTTATCTGTGAGCTCCCTTGCCTGCAAGTTTTCTTTTACGTTTACTGTAACACCACCTCCCTTCCTGCCTATCCGGTCTCTACGGAACAACGTATAACCATCCATATTATATTCTTCTCCATCAATGTCGCTCATCCATGTTTCAGTTATTCCTATAATGTCGTAAGAGTCTGAAGAAATTAAAACTTCTAAATCATGAATTTTGTTTCTAATACGCGTTTAAGTACAGACCACAAACGGTAGACCTTTTACAGTGCCCAATTTTAATATTAGTTGGGGCTTTCCATCACCCCCCACATATATTCATGACTAACCACCCTGCCACCCCAGTCCTAGTTTAAACATTCCTCAACTACTCTACACATACGCCTCCCCAATACACCGGTTCCCCTCCTGTTCAGGTGCAGCCCATCATGCTTAAACAGGTCCCACCTGTTCCCGAAGGTCCCCCAGTGCCCCATAAACCTAAACCCCTCCTTCCTACTCCACCCTTTTAGCCTCGTTTTCAATCTCCTTATCTCAGCCTCTGTCAACTGTGTCCACCCTTTTCTTTGTTTACGACCTACGTCCACCCAGCTCTCTCCACCTCTCTGCCCTTCATTCTCCCCCCTCCCCTCTTGTGATATACACACCTTCTCCGTAAAAGGCGTATTAACTCTCTCCTCTAACTCACTGTTATGTTGGATGAGAGCCAGTTGCTCCTCGAGGTCATGAACCTGGACCATGAATGAGTCCACTAACTTACATCACTCGCAGACGAAAATAAAGCGAAATTGCTCTTGGGAGGCTGAAAAACTACAAAAAACCCTCTTAAAGCAGGGTACAACACAAGCGTCTACAGCAATCCCAGCAGCCTGTGCAGCAATCCCAGCAGCCTGTGCAGCAATCCCAGCAGCCTGTGCAGCAATCCCAGCAGCCTCTACATTTCAATTCGGGAATTGAAGGCAGAGAATTAAAACGGGCACCATTATGGCTGCCTATAAACAGGAGTGTTGTACAACATGAGGTGCGTGTCATTGACCAGTGGGGTGGTGTGGTTCCCTGCAGGAATAAGCACATCGTATGCGCTCTGTATCCGCTATGATGGACAGGAAGTGGACGACAGCTACTGCGATTCCATGACGCGTCCGGAACCAATGCATGAATTCTGCACCGGCAAGGAATGCCCACCAAGGTGGAATATCAAATGTTCTGTGGGTGGGGCTGGTTTCTGCAGTGGGGGTTTTTTGTATTGGTTGTTATGTGGATTAGTGCTAGCTGGTAATGTGGGGGTGGGGAGGTGTGTGTGTTTGAGGGGGTACTCTAGAGGTCTAGATGTCTCTTTCAGCTTGTCTTATGTTGATGCCCTGATTGAAATGTGACACCCCCCTCCCCCAAATCAAGAAAAAGTTCATCCCTGGCTGGCAGGCTATAGTGCAGCAATTCTTAAAGCATCGACTGACGTGTCCCCCCCCCCCATCCCGCCGGCCCTGCAGATGGGAGACCAGCCAGTGGAGTGAGTGCTCTCGCACCTGTGGTGAGGGCCACCAGTTCCGCTCGGTGCGCTGCTGGCGGATGATGGCGCCCGGCTTTGACAGCTCCGTCTATGACGACTTGTGCCGGGCCGCCGAGCTGCCCAAGCCCATGGGCCGTAAGGTGTGCCGGAACCGGGCCTGCGGCCCCCAGTGGGAGGTCTCCGCCTGGTCAGAGGTGAGAAACCAATGGCTGTTAAAAACCAATGCTAACGTTTGGTCAGCTGACCCAGGTGCCCCCAGTTTCGTCCTATAGGACGGGGTAGAATGTTTTATTAAGTAACATAATAAGTGACATAATACATAAATACTGTAACCATTTTAAAGCAATCAACAGCTGGAATGAAGTAAAAGCAGTGATCTTGAGGATTAGGGTTTAGGGTTAGTAAGATGTTCTGTTTTAATTCTAGAAATTTAATTTAGTTTAGAATTTTTTTATATATATTTTTTTATATTCACACTTATTATGTGTGTTAGATATGGGGAGTGCTTAAGTGGGACAAGAATTTTGTGTTCTGCTTATATTATTCGTCTATCTGATGAGGACCAATACTTTGGCACTCTCCGGAACATTCCAGTGCTCTGCTCGCTGCGGCGGGAGAGGGGTGCAGATCCGTGAGGTGCGATGCTCCATGGAGGCGCGGCTGTGCAATGACTCCGCCCACCCGGAGGCAGAGAGGGAGTGCGAGGGCCCGCCGTGCGACCGCAGGTGGACCGTGTCAGACTGGGGGCCAGTGAGTGTCACTCCCACCATGCAGTTGGTCCATTAACCCCTAATGTAATAATTGTTTTGAACCCAAAGTAACTTGCCAGTGTAAGGTTCCATGGTTTTTAGCCCTGATCTGCAGTGTTAGAATCGTGTCAGAGGTCTTGGTGGAGGTGGGTCACATAGCAGGCAGTCAAACAACACTGTGAAAGTGCAAAAAGCTGCATTAATGTAGGACAAGGGGGGTGGGTCTCCGACCTTTTGCACAGTGAGAGCTACGTCTACAAAGAGAATCATCTGGGTAGCAACATATCTGATATAATACAGGATTATATTTTAGGGGGGGTCATGGACATTGTCCAAAAAAGAACGTCAGCATGGTTTTGTGATCCATTTTGGTTGACTTCAGTGTCTCTGTGAAAGATCCGGGTCACTAAACCCGGCCTGTACCTTCCCCTGCGTTTCCAGTGCACGGGACCCTGCGGAGAGGGCAGGATGACCCGCTCCGTGGTGTGCAAGACCAGCAGTGGCAGCGTCATTTCCGATGCGCAGTGCGACTTGGGCCTCAAGCCCCTGGCGGTGTACCCATGTGGGGAACAGAACTGCCCCGCCCACTGGGTGGAGCAAGAGTGGGAACAGGTGTGGGCATACGGGCGCCAGCAGGATGGGATGTTGGGGTGGTGACTGGTTTTGGTGGAGTTGGTGTTTGTGGTTTGTAGTTTAGCGTTAGTGGCAGGACGGAGAGTGGTAACTGGTGTTCATTTTTGTCCCATTCAGTGCAACGCCACCTGTGGGCGGGGCGTAAAAACACGGCAGGTGGTCTGCTCAGGTTTGGAAAACGGCGTGTTCAAGGAGTTCCCTAAGCACGCCTGCAGTGCTCAGCGCAAACCGCTGGTGAGCTCGGCCTGCTTCGGAAGGCCCTGTTCCAAGTGGTTCACCACGTCGTGGTCCCAGGTAACCACTATGTGTGTACTTATGTGTCCGTGTGTGTGTGTGTCTAGCTGTAAAGAGTACACAATGCAGTGTTCCTTGCGATGTGTAATCCAGTTACGGAAATGTCCCAAACATAGTCCATTGTATGCAGGGTTATATTAATTATAGAATCTCTTTTGCATTCAGGGCTACAGGTGTTGAGTTACATGGACGGATAAGCTGTGAGACTACCTGCCTAGCTTTTGTGTTTTGCTCTGTGGGGTGGGGTGGGGTGGGGTGGGGTGGAGGGGAGTTTTGGCCAGGCTGGCGTGGTCCTGCAAGGTCTGCTCACTATTTTGGTTCCCCCCAACCCCACCAGTGCAGTAAGACATGCGGCAGCGGGGTGAAGGTGCGTGAGGTGAAGTGTTACCAGGGGGAGGAGCTGGGATACAGCTGTGACATGGCACTCAAACCCGAGGCCAGGCAGGAATGTGAGGTGCAGGCCTGTCCAACGGAGACACCGGGTACGTTTCCTAAATAGCTGGATACTTGGGCATCTAAGTGGGAGAGAAGCAGGGAAAGAACCCCTTGTGTCTGTCTGTGGGTCTGTGTGTGTGTGTGTTTGATATTTATGAAACCAAATTTACCCAAAATAAAGTGTAGCCAAATAGAACCGATCAACTAGATTTTAGAGTTTTGTCAAATCATTTGCTTTTGTACAGTATCGTCTCTGTGGAATGCAAAATATTTCCATAAAGGAGAAGACAAGTATCTTTTGATGACCAGTTCTTGTTCCCTAAATTTTGTCTTGAAGCAGTTAAGAGTACGTCTGTTGGAGGTAATTGTTCAAGGGTGCAGCTGGAGTTCCTTGCCTCAGCTACATCTTTTTGGCTATATCCATGTCCTCCAGTTCCTGTGCCGCCTCGTTATTGCCAAGGTCTTCATTGTACCTCCTTTATATGGAGACTAACTGTCCTGTCTCCGCAGTGGACGAGGAGTGCCTGGACAAGGCGACGGCCAACTGTGCCCTGGTGCTGAAGGTGAAGCTCTGCACGCACTGGTACTACAGGAAGGCCTGCTGTCTGTCGTGTAAGAGCAAGGCCCAGTAGGCAGCTGGAGAACGAGAGGGCCGTTCTGTGTGCCGGCCCGTCCACACCGGCAAAGGGAGTGCACCGGACCCGGGGCTGAGTCTAGTCTGATAGGCAGCTCCTGAGTATCAACCCAGAAGGGCGGGACGGCGCCGTACTGGGACAGTACTGATGCAGTCACTGTGTAGGAAGGTTCCCATTGGCAGAGTCATGTGCGGAGAGTATAGCTGTCTCATTGTAACCATTTTATTTACTGTACAGTTTATTTTGCATACTGATATTTTTACTTGAAGTCTTCGTGAAAAGCAATAAAGTCATGTCATTTGGGCGATGCCCGATAAAACCTTGTGTTAAAATTGCCAGCTCTCCTTTCTTGCATTATGTTTGCATATCTATATGGGGGACTGTGAGCTCTCTTGATATGTCACGTGGGAAGTGAATTCTTTTTGATTTTTTAACATCATTGAACAGTTATCTTGTTTGTAACCACATACATACTACTCACACCTAAGCAATCACCAAGGCTCCCATCCTCTCAGGTAAAACACCACTAATGCATTGTCCTACAAATGTTTCTTGAAATATCTATTTTATCTAATTCAAATATACGATTTTACATGGGTTAACTAAACCCATGTCTGAAGTTCTTGGTTCTTATCTAGGAGTGACTGACCCAAGCCAGTACTTATATCTGCAGCATTTCTTTCCTTAACTACAGTGTAAATATTCTTTCAATGACTGTTGGGTGCATGTTCATTCTTATTTATTTATTTATTCATTCATATGTATTGCTTTAATATATTGAGATTTGTGCCCTGTAAATTACATATTAGTATACACTCTATGGACAAAACTATGCAGATACCCTTATTTATTAGAGAAATTTGCCAATTAAGCCACATCCAATGCTAACACAGGTGCATAATTAAGCACACAGTCCCACAATCTCCTGCAATTAATATTAACTGCGGAAGGGGGGGGGGGGGTTGTGTAAAGGAGATTAGTGACTTTGCATGTGGCACCATCAGCTGTAGGATACCGTCTCTCCAACAAGTCAGTTTGCCACTTTTCTGTGATGATCAACTGTGAGTGAAGGGATTGCGAAAAGCAAAAGCTCTTCATACGGCTGTAAAGTTATTGGCCACGAAAGCTAACAGGAAGGAACCTGAAGCATCAAAACCCAACCTGAATGGCAGCAAATCTCTCCAGCAATGTTCTAACATCTAATGGAAAGTTTTCAGTCTCTTGTTTTACCCTTATGCCAAATTAGGGTTGGGGTTAGTGGGCTTGGGGCTGTCACTGGCAGTTTTTGCTGAAGCTCTGTGCGGTTAGACCTCTGTGCAAGTAGGGTAATGTGAGATGGGGGTGTAATGGGCGTGGTTGCACCCCCTGGCCCTGCCCCCGGCCAGCTGGGGGCATGGTGGGGCATGGCAGGGCATGGCCTCACACATAGGCGCCACGTGTGCAAACAGAGGCTCTATCTCACTCCGTCTGCGAGATATTGGGGAAAAAGAGTGAAGAGTGGGGGTGGCCCTGGACTACTGGTGGGGAGGGATCTGAGGAACTTTGGAGTCTCTACGACGTTTCGGTTTGGATGCGAACGCACTAACAGGCTAACTTTTTAGATAAGAGCAGATTCTGCATGTAGGCCTGGCTCCTTTTCCCCAAGTCAGAGTCCCAGAAACACTTGTTGCTGCATCTCTGCATCTCAACTTTAATTGTCAATTTTATTTCTGAGGCACCATTGGTGTTATGGACGGCACATGGAAGCAGGCGAAGGGAGCTGTGGATACAGAAAAAGGACACAGGTAACATTAATGACAGGACCAGGGAAACATACTCGAACGTGGACTGAAATACACTGAACTAACAGCAACTGGAAACATCTGGTGGACACGGGGAATCCACACGAGGTTACCGAGGGGACATGGTCGATGAGATGGCAGGACGAACGGAGCATGACAGTTGGCTCCACAGACTTGTAATTTGGTAGAGGTGTCTGTCAGGCAGTGCCGATTCAGAATGTGCAAGTTCCCGTTCTCTAAGTTACTGTGTTCTCTAAGTGGCCACTGGGTGGCGCTAGAGCGATGGGGCTAATTGTGTCCAAATCCATTTCCCAGACTGATGTCTAAGCTAAGGTTTGGTGCTTGCAAGTCATTCTAGTTATGAGCATTTGACAAGGGTGTCAAGGCAGGGATCTTAGGATTTGCGGGAGAGGGGGTTAGGGGGTCCTTATGGATAGGAGGTTAGGGTTAGGGTTATAGGAGGGGTGAGAACCCCCAATCCTGCGTCCCAGCATCCTGTGAACACAGTTGTGCACTGGTGAATCTCTGCATCAACCTCCTTACTCATCAACTGCCATCCCTCTGGTTAGGGCTTAGTTGTTTGTTTTTAAATTCAAATTTTTCCTTTTTGTTTTCAGGGGTGATGAAGATACGAAGGACCCAGGAGAGTTCCAGACACCAGCCAACCCAGAGGAACCCGAGGAGGAGTGACGACACAGACCGGTAAGTATTTGCCCCTTAACGACCTTCAATAAGGTTCAGTTCACTTATTAGTGCATCACTTATATTCCTTTTACTGGTTGCAATGCCCCCCGTCATTCCCGGCTTCCCCCGGAGGCACCTCCCACTGCGCAGGACCCCCTCAGGGTCAATCCATTGTCCAAATTTTTAAATAAGTTAATTTCTCCAGTACTGTGTCTCATGTCCATTGAGGCCTAAGGGAAATGAGGGTA
Source organism: Mormyrus proboscirostris (assembly GCA_026779585.1). Taxonomy (NCBI): domain Eukaryota; kingdom Metazoa; phylum Chordata; class Actinopteri; order Osteoglossiformes; family Mormyridae; genus Mormyrus; species Mormyrus proboscirostris. Next base: position 6,624,910 of record JAODKF010000049.1, on the reverse strand, counting down.
GCACAGTGGGGAATAATGTTTTATATTGGGGGTTATTTTACCCTCCATAATTTGGATTTAATTTAATTTAATTTAATTTAAATTTAGTACCTCCTAGGGTTAAATAACCCTTAGGGTTACAATCAGGGGTACTTAGGTTTAGGGACCTAGGCCTTAGGGTTAGGGTTAGGATTAGGTTTAGGGACCTAGGCCTTTGGATTAGGATTAGGATTAGGTTTAGGGACCTAGGCCTTATGGTTAGGGACGGGTTTAGGGACCTAGGCCTTAGGGTTAGGGGGTGGTTATGGTTAGGGCCTAGTTAGGTTTAGCAAACTGAGGCTAGGGTTATGGTTAGAAAAGGTATAGCATTTTGAAAATGTAGAGGCTATCTGTGGCATTGTGCCGTTCCCAGTATTTTGTAAAATTGTAACGCATTAATTATGTATTCAGTCAACCAATAACGTGTCTATATCAATAGTGAATTACACATCATTAAACTTGCATTTAAGGTAATCTGGCCAATGAGCAAGCTTCCTCCGTCAGGTTTCAAAATGATCCTCACCCACAAATTTGGTTGCACAATGACCCTAGGGACTATTATACTCTGACAGAGGGCGTAATGAATGTTTCAGCTTTACGTTTGTCCAAAACTTCAGCATGTTCTGGGTCAGTGTGAAGTGTTCTCCACTCGGGGTGATATTAATACCTTTGTTTTCTGCATGAGGTGTTGGAGAAGCTCAAAGCTCATGAGGAATCTGAATTTGTGTGTAACTTAATACGTGAAACCAATAGGCAAGGGTTAGGGGGTTGGGGGGTTGTGGGTTGCCCCTCCCTCCCAAAGAGGTCTCAGGTAGCTCTTCCCACATAGGTACAATCAAACCATCTGGATAATACACAGAATAGGCACCTGACTCAGAGACGCCCATATTTCTGAGGCTGCATATCTGGTAGAAACACGGTTTACCTGGCTTGGGTGTTGGGATCATCTGAACTAATGCTGTTTCTGCATCTGCCTGAAGCAAAGGTAGGTTTCTGGTGTGCTTCTTAGCCTATCCCTGTAGAAGACGGCGATTTATACAAGCAGAACTGATTCATCATCCTTTGTTTTGACTTACTGGGAGAACTTGTTGACCGCTGTTATTATTGAAGGGAGATTTTTTTTGTTTTCTTGTAAAACATCTCTTTACACAATGCCTGCTTAAGACAGCAAGGTATGTGAAATAATGTAGCATGTGAAATCACAGTGCTGGCGATGTCCTTTCTGTGTGGATTTCTTCTGTGCCCTAGATGAGTCTCGTGGGACTTCTGGTTAGCGTCACCGTGCTTATTCACTCAAGGAAAGGTGCTGAGGCTTTTTCCAATGGATTAGTGACAGATGCTTGTCACACCCTGGTCCCAGGGCACAGTCCTAGTTTGCCTCAGACCTCTCCGGCGCCCTACAATGTCTATATCAATGCATCCAACTGTACACCAGGGGGCGCTATCACAGGTAAGCCGCTGATGCAGAATGACTATCTCTCCAGTATCTGTAATGGTGGTTCTTGCACATCAACTATTTTGATTCCTATAGTGATTTTTGCTTTTCTAATCTTTCGTGGTTTTATGTACCTCCAGTGACTCTCAACAGTAGTGCAAAGGTATTCGAGGGTTTCCTGTTACAGGCTCGTAAGGTCGGAGGACACGTCCCCATAGGCCGCTTCATCTCTATTGACACTTCTCAAGCTCAAGGTCTGAACTGTAACAATGCCACGGTACGTCCTTGTTGGACGCCTTTGAAGCAGCTTTTTCTAAGTTATTAATATTGACAGACAATTAAGCAAGTGGCTGCGTGACGTAGGCTTGGCAGTGATGGGGAGGTCCATGGATTTCTGGGTAAAAGTGGGAACTGGAGGGGAAGGGGGCAAGAAAACAGGCAACTAAATCAAGGAAGTGCTTTGGAAAGGTGGAACAAACGTACAGATCAAGTGCTTTGGTAGATAGAAACATCAAAACTGTGGTCTGGGTTACTGTTGCGAAGAAAAATATACTATAGCATTGGGAAGAGATGGAACAAGCCCAGTCCAGACAGCCCTGAGTGATCCAGGCCCACAGTATTAATCTTTTTATAGGTACACAAATGCTCTAGATTCATCGTCACCTCTCCCTCTGAATCCCCCCCCCCCCCCGAAGAATTCGTCAGTCAGTCACAAGTCTGAAATGGAAAAGACGACGTTCCAGGCAACGTGGGAGGCACCTGCAGATGTGGACCTGTGCGACATTCAGTTCAGGTGTGGTGCACCGGCCTTTAACGTGAATGATGTCACCCTGAGTGGATATGCTGTTTATGGGGCCATACTCAAAAAGTTATTTCAGCGACCCCAGCCCCAGAAGCTTCAAAAACTAAGCAAGATAAGCCAGAATCATCTTAGCTAGCTAATGGGTTAACAGAACATGCTGATTCAATATTTAATGTAGTAACTGTTTGTGACTTTTCAGCATTACGTTTGTGCAAAACTACAGCATGTTCTGGGTCAATGTGAAGAGTTCCACAGTCAGGGTGACTTCCGCATCACAGGAACCGGTAGGTACACCACTGTTACTTTATTTTAATTTATTGTTAAATTGTTTGTCCTATTTAAATGATCTAAAACTTCCATGATGATTTCATATATACTGATGTATATTTTCTCAAATATGTACTCTTTTTTTCAGAATATCAGTCAGAATAGATGGTGTTTGATTGCTGTGATTGGACTTGCATTTTCTTTTATAATTGTGAACCCTGAAATGGTATTCTGAAGGTGACATGGTCACTTTATCACATACTAAAAATATTTTAATGTTGCATGACATTTAGTTGTGTAACTCTGAACACTTTTTGTTTATTCCCCTTTATTTAAAATTACAATGATAATGCTGTTGTTCTAGTGTTACTCCAGCACTGTACCCTGGTATAAACATTTGAAATGTATCACCATTAAAATCAAATCTAGTCAGTCTTTGCTTTTTCTTCGGAGCTTGTATGGAGAATTGAAATGCCAGTAAGAAAGTCGTGCATTTCTTTATGGGTATATGGGGCATTAATTTTCCTGTCTATGTTTCTGAAGTCCGGCTTAATTGCTGCATGATCCAAGCAGCTGGAAGGAGTACAATATTTTAAGCACTGTGTTTTCTAATAAAGTGGAGCTGTGGGGGGGGGGGGGGGGCGGGAGGGACTGTGCTGAGAAGCATGAGGACCC
>JAODKF010000049.1:6597881-6611682 GCA_026779585.1 Mormyrus proboscirostris | reverse complement strand
TTTTGCTGCATTTGCTCCCCCCATAAACAGATTTCTGCTTTTATATTATTAGGTTATACCCCCCCCCCCCCCTCAAATATCAAACTCTCTCCTATACTGTCATTTTTAAAATACCGTCAAAATGCCACATACCTTGGAATAATATCTGGGTGGTATGACAGTATTAAATTTAGATTTCGCTGAAGCCTGGTGATGCCACTAAAACGTGCCAACTGGGAATGGGAGGGTTGTGGCGGGAAAACTTATTTCCAGCTAATTTTACCAACACGGAATAACATAACGCCATGTTTCTGGGACATTCTGCATCTTTCACGGGTGTCAGGGAGCTTCTGTCAATTTGCAGGAGACTCCAGGAACTTTCCGGAGAGGTGGGATGCCCTCACGGTTGCCGGTGATGTCAGTGGTTAGTGTCTCCCGCGGGCAGACGTACCTGAATGGGGCACTCGTTGTCATGGGTGACGTCCAGGAACATGGCATGAGCGATGCCCGGCACCAGCGGCCGGAGGCTGGGCTGCACGAAGGCGCCCACGGGTTCGCCCCCAAAGCGGTACACCAGCCGGCCCTCCTCGTGGCTGTCAGCGGCGCTCATGGCCTCTGGCGGCGAGAATAGAATGCCACTCAGATCACCTGAAAGCACCTTCGCTACTAAGAGCAAACCCTGACAGCACAGATCACACAGCAAGCAGATTCATGCGCAAGTTAATGCAAAGGTTGCAGCCAGTGGTTAAATCAATAGTGCCAGTTTTTGCTTATTTGCATCAGAGGCTAAATGACTTTAGCTCAGATTTTTGCGCATAGCAGGGAGTAGCGGCCTTGGAGAGTTTGATATTGGAGGGGACACAACTTAATTTAAAAGCAAAGGTTTATTTACTAAGGGGAATGAATCCAAATTAAATATTGAGGGGGTGGTACACATTCCGCCGCCCCCCCAGTTCCTACAGCCCTCAGGCTGTACTGTTATAACTGTCAGTGGTCAACGTGTGGTCATTAGACATTGCTGGGTGGAGCCCCGTAACTTTGAGCTGTCCCACTGTGTGATGTCACTTCCTACCTCGGATTAGGGAGCTAATGCCCAGCTTATTCACAAAGACATTGTCCAGGTCCTCACTTCCTGTGAACAGCTCGGCCACCACATAGAGGTCAGGCCTCAGGGCGCGGGCCGTGTCCAGCATGTACTGCAGCCAGCCGAGCGGGGGGGGGGCGGGGGGGAGTTAAAGGGAGTGCAGGGTTCAAGGAACGTTACGCAGAATGTCAGGCAAAACAAAAATGGAGAATTAGGCGGAAGTTGGAAGTGGGACGTTGGACCAGCGGTGAGGAAATCAATGCAAGCAGGAAGTGTTCGGTATGTAGGAACAAATAAAACAAAATGCAAACGAATTCAAAACAAAAAGTCGTTAGGTCAAGAGGTGTGGGGGGGGGGCGTCAAAGAGAGATGTTAAATGAGGGATTGACAGCAGAGAAGAAAAAAGAGAGAGAGAGAGAAGACTAGATTTAGTGTCATGCCCAGACATGAAGGTCAAAGCAGCTGTTGTCCCGTACCTCGGATCAGACTGGTTATCCCCAGTCTGTTTACAAAGACATTGTCAATCAGCTCACTGCCTGTAAAGAGCTCAGCTATCACATAGAGATTGGGTCTGACCGCCCTGGCCGCAGCCAGCATCGCCTACAGAGCACAACAAAGGTCACCGTTAGTACACGCCGCAGGAACCATGCGCAGGAACCACGCAGGAACCATGCGGCGGCTGACAGCTCACAGAGCCTATCACAGCGGGTTTTACAAAGTCATTAACGGCCGAATATGCTGGCGAGAAATCTGCCAGCCGTCAATGGATGCTCGCGGCCTGTCGATGGCGACGCACCTCGGCCACGTGGAGCGGGGTGGAGTGGCAGTTGTCCAGCCGCACGCCGCAGAAGTGCTTGGCCGTGATCTCTGTGTACTTCTTCATGTGGGCCCACAGGTAGGGACAGTCCTCCGGTTTGCTGCCGTAACGGAGCTTAACGCTGTCGCCCCAGCAGACCAGCTCCCTCCGGAGGTAGACATTGGACCCTGCAATGAACAGAGAAGGTGCCCCCCCCTCCTTTTAGGTGCCGATCCTATTTGAAAGACCTGGGGTGTTTCGCTATATGCGACCGTATGTGTGCTCTCCTGTACCCGCTTTACATCTTCCAACGGATAAGAGCAGTTCCAATACTGAGAACATAAGTACAGAGGACAGTAAAAATGCACAGGTGTCATTCATGCCACGCCCCAAATATCAATTATACATCAGTTGCATCCTTGCCAAAAAAGCCCAATGAGTCACTGTGCCTGAAGTTCATGCTTAGGAGGCGAGTTAGCGCGACTGCTTTTGCCAAGACCACGAGTACGGCCTTTGTGTTCTTCGTACTGAGAAACACCTCCGCTTTATCTTGCTCTTTTTGAAGGTTTATTTGCAGTATGCACACATCATACAGTGTACTGCTGTGTAGTGAAATGCGCTTCTGCGATGCTTCTGGGATTGTGCTTGAGGAACCAGGCAAAACGAAAGAGAATAACATAAAATGATGAGAATATATACAAATAAAGGAACAATAAAAATAACAATAAGGGTACAAATACTGCAAATGGACAATAAAAATAAAGAGCAGTATATGAACGGTAATGTAAAAAACGGAATCACAGTGTGGGATAAGAGTCTGGCAAAGTGTGTGTGACTTACAAATTAATCTGAATATAAAAGTATATGCAAATAGGGTTAACACCTCACTTTTGCAGCCACAGATCATTCTAGACTTTTCTAGATTACCTGGAGGAAACCCCATGGCAGCACAGTGAGAACATGCAAACACAGGTGGAGACTTGCACCCATTGTGCCATCCCCATAGTACAATAAATTTTCAAATATAATTTATTATGATTTAATTTAATAAAAATAATTGCAAATTTTTATTGAATTTTACATGTTCAAATATTATTTTCATCTGACCAGTAGGGGATGCAATTGCACCCCTGCACCTCAGGCAAAATGTATTCACATATCATTTACCCATTAAGTCAAAAATCCTTGTAGGCCAAATGTTCTCTCTAGTGATAAACACCAAAATAATGCGAAAACCTATAAACTCCCTCTGAGTGACCCTGAACTTGGGCTCTGCGCTCATGGTAACGTTTCTCATGACCAGCCAACGAAAGCTCTTAAGAAAGTGGCAAAGGGACAGGCGCCGAGACCTGGCTCTGCAAAATTCCTCAGGGGGTCGTCTCCCATCACCCAGCCGTTGTGCGCTAGGAAGTGACACGCTTTGTCCGGCTGGTGCATCAGCTGGAGGTCCCCTTCCAAGGATGTCTCCTCAAACGGGAAGGTAAAGTACCTATTGACAAAGAGATGTCCATTTGGAAAAGCCATTAGGATCATTCATTAATCATTTACAATAAAAAAAAAAAAAACATTTTTTTTTAATTATGATGCATTACTCATTTCTGCCAATAGAGGGCCAATGCCAATGTTGATATTATGCAATGAGCCCTTACAAAGGCAGAAATCCTCTTTTCCTGTATCTCCCTTCCATGAGAAATCGATTATGTCTGCTTCTTGGAAGTGTTACTAAATTACAAGTGAAATCGTCAGTACATTTTTTGTGCCTGAAGGAAATCTCCCAACAGTCGAAAGTAAATGCTTCTGAATGTGCGTCACAGACAAGAATATTGCCTAATGAATTATGAAAGACAAGCAAACCCACCGTGTAACCATGGGATCTTTGCGCGAGACAGGGCCCAGCTTGGGTCCATGATCGGCGATCCTTTCATAAACTACGTTTCCCACAATGCAGTTTGTGGCCTAGATTAAGCACAGTAACAAAAACGCATTCAAGCCTGAACTGAGCATTTGTACACTGGCTCACATTTAGCCTAAGACAGCGCTACCTGCTCCTGGTGGCACTGCATATCCTTGAATTGCTCGTCATTTATCTCCTTTAGCCTGTTCCTGAGCCATGTGCAGCATTCTTCAATAGCGGAAGCGCTGTCTCTGTAAGATGAAGGGACGCTGATCCATACTGTGCCTCAACATTCATGTTCTAAATGCAATGCAATAAAGCCGGGGGGAGGTGGGGGGGGGGTTAAAGCTGCAGCCCGGGGAGCTCAGAGGAACCCGGTCACGTGACCGAGACACGCACCCATGCGGCACGAAGCTGAGGAGAGCCGTGTTCATGTCCACCGTGTTGCCATAGCGCCTAAACTGAGGATCCTGGATAATCCTCAGCTGCTGTTTACTATCAGCTTTGCATTTAGCTGCTTTGCCTGGGAAAGACAAAAAAAAAAGATTATCGTAAGCTGTTGTTTTGGAAATCCTGCCTATTCCAGAAAACAGTAAATTAGGCAGTTTACATGCTATGCAGAATATGTGAATATTAATATATAGATAATTATGCAGCTCTGGAAAAAATTACGAGATCATTCTATTATTTTTTTTTTTATCTGCATTTTTAAATCCTGGTTTAATCCCAGTTCTGCTGGCAGAGGCTACACTGTGAGGCAGGCAGCTTCCAGGCTCAAAGTTTCTAAGACAGCTGTATACAAGGAACAAGGTGAAGCAGGAGACACTGGGAACGACCAGAAACCAGCCAGGTAGAGGCAGAAGCGTCTTTCTAATGCCAGAGATGACCGTCAACTTATCTGGCAGGGCCTCATAAATAGGAGGATGACCTCAGGTAACCTTGAAAAGGAATGGGAAACATTAAGTGCAGGTGTGAAGTGCACTGCTAGGACAGTTTATATCAGGCTCCTAGAAGCAGGACTGAAGTCCCATAAAGCAAAGAAGCAGCCCTTCATTAAAGACAAGCAGAGAAGAGCCAGGCTGCAGTTTGCAGAACAATGTACATTTTACACAGAATCTTACCCATAAATTGAGAAATGAGTGAAACAAAAAATTTAGCTGTGGCCTCTATCTTTTCCAGAGCTGTATATGTTACATACCAATGTCAATCTACTAACGCTAACCCTATCCCTCATACTACACACTCTGTTAAGCCTTGCTGATCCTGCGATAGGACAGTTATGGCTAAATGATGAGGGGGGTGTGCTTTTTACCATTCCATCACCTAACTTATGTGTCAAAAAATAAACCAACCAAAAAAACCCCAAAATTAATAAAAACTTTTTTCCCTGGATCTCAGGTGGTTATACAAGATGTACGTCTGGACCACTGACCACTTTGGAGAAGGGTCTGGAACTGCTGTACAGCTTTCTCCACGTCCACCTGGAAGAATTCCCACAGCTTAATACTGGGAAAGACCTCCTGCCACAGGATGGCCCGGATCGCCTGCAAGAGAAGGACATCCCCGGTCTGCAGGGGTCGGGTGACGGCAGGTCGCCGGCCGCTCACAGCTCAGGACGCAGGTGCCCACGCGCATGTGACTCACAGAGAGATGCTGGTCGCCCTGCATGAGTGGGGGGAGCCCCGCTGGGGTGTACTTCCCGTCTGCCACCTCGCAGTTGAAGTGCCAAAGTGCACGGTCCAGCACCCAGGCCGGCTTCAGGTGCGGGGAATTCACTAGGTTGTAGCCGCATTCAGGATGATCCTGGATCCACTTACTGTTCGCAGCTGAGCGGGAGAAAGAGCAGGCAAACGATGGAGGACAGGAAACAAAAACACAAGAGATCAGAGATTACATTTAAAACAAAGCAGAAGCCAGCGGGTCCCTTATACACTATGCTATTCAAACAAGCTTAATCTGAACTGCATCTTAAGGAGACAGTTTTATACTCTGCCGATTCCCGACCCATTGAAGGGTGGCTTCACAAGTCATTAAAAACAACAAGTACAAAAAACATGAAGTAAAATGTAACAGTTCCATGTGGGAATTCCGCTTATTCAGCGAGTCCGGATCCTGTTCCAGGAAACAAAAGGCACAAGGCAGGGGTCACCCTGAATGGGACGGCATTCTGACACACAGAACACACACACACACTCACTCAAGATGGGCAATTTGCAGACACTAACTAGTAAAATCACATATTTTGGGACTAGGGAAGAAAGTTGGATGAGGAAACTCAACAAAAACATGACAAGAACACGCAAACTCCCCACACCACAGAGATTTAAACCCCTCAGCCTGAAGATGAGGCAACAGTACTAACTGTATAGGTAAAATTACTGCTGTCTGCAGTAAGTCACAGCAATTTGCAACCCATTGCTTGGAAAGTTAGCGCAACATGTCTGTAGCTATGAACTGAAATCTTATGGACACCCACTCATGACATAACAATAAAAAATATATATTGTGGTCACCTATTACTAATTTGTTCCCTCATTTTGTGGCCACATAGACCTTGCCCTTAACATAATAATAATATAGTAAAATATAAAATAAAATAAAACTTAATTAAACTTATCTCTGCCCATAGCAGCAGATACAGATGTCTGGTGACTTAAATGAAAGTGATGCTTTACACTGTAAGCAGGCTATGCAGTAAACAGAGGTGGAAAGTTCAGGTGCAGAAAGTACAAATCCAGACCAAGGTTTTGTCTCAACCAACCAGTTGCGTACTCTGTGGCTGTCACCTTTTATACTTAACTGATTGGTTGAAACAAAATCTTGGTCTGGATTTGTACTTTCTGGACCTGAACTTTTCACCTCTGCTAGTAAAACAAACCCATGTCTTTAAATATCGTGACCATGACTCAACTGAAACCAGGGAACGAATTAGTAAAATGTGACCACAATATACATATTTTTTTGTGGTTATGTCATGAGCAGGGCTTTGCCTAAAACGGTGCGAAAAAAATAGATTCTCAGCTATATGTAGCATTGACCATCAGAATCTAGATCTTGACATTCTGCTGAACCCAGAACTTGATATGGAAGGAACAGAGGTTTGCATTTCTCTGATGGCGTGACCTTTACACGGCAGGATACGGGCCAAACGGATTCTGCCCTCACCCCCCCGGACCCCAGACGCACTGGAGCAGGGACCCAACTTTGTTTTATGTGATCCATTCTGTATCACTGTGTCTGATCGAGCGGGCCCAATCTGAGGCCAGCCTTGGCTACTGTGCTCGCGGAATAGCCAATGAAAGCCTCCTCAAAAGGCAGCACTAGAACAGTGGCCTCTCTCACAGCTACCATTCACACAGCCCTCATTCCGCATGCTGGTCACACAGGACGCACTTAGCCTCATGTCATCCTTGCCATGCAATCTTATGGATTGCAGATGTCTGTAATGTAACAGAGAGCACAAATCCAGACCAAGATTTCTTTCACCCAACCAGTTGAGTCTCTGTGACTGTGACTCTTTATACTCAACTGATTGGTTGAAACTAAATCTCGGTCTGGATTTGTGTTCTCTAGACCTGAAATCTCCACCTCTTCATTCCCTGCCCAATATTTCCATAGTGCTGTCATTATCCTGTATTTTAAAAACTTGGCATTAGCAAGCTGAAATAATTCACCAGGTTGTGCGAAATTCACTCTTAAAAAAAGTACAGATGAAAAGTTCCCATATCATGTCAGCCTACAGAAGACTATACAAAACTAATTTTGTTGAAAATTAAAATGTTACAAAATGATGGTGATTTAAATATTGGGCCCAAAAAGAAACATGTTAAAAATAAAAAAATAGAAACTTGGGCCAAAGACAGCAGCCATTTGAACTCTTTGAACCATGGAGCTGAAATAGATGCTTGGAAAGTTCACATAGTATCTTTGTAGCAGGCAGCACTTGCTGAAACCACCCCCCATACCTTTGTGGGGACTCTCCATTCATTTCTATGGGCATAACCCAAATCCCAACATGACACCCTTAACCCCCACCCAGCCCTGACCTTAACCATAAGCAACCAAACAAAACACAAGACTTTGGTTAGATTTGATTTTAGACTGCATTCAAAGATTTTTATAAAACTGAGTTCTCTCGTGGAAAAATGTCTCCACAAAGTAAAAAGTATGTTTTTTTTACATTGTGGAAACACTGGGTTCTCACAATGTAATATATACAAATCTATACACACACACACACACACACACACACACACACACACCGGTGTGATTGTAGACCACGTCCGTGATACACAGCATGTTCCACTCTTTCTTCATGGTCTCCACCAAGTTCCCCACGTCTGTCCAGGTATACTGCTTCCCCGGGGGGGAGAAATCGGGGTTGAGCTCCAGCTGGTCAGCAAGGGAGTAGCATGACCGTGACAGACCTAGTTTCTGCAGGGGTGTGAAATGAACCATGTTGTAGCCTGAAAATAAAGACAAGACATGCCAGTCTAGTACAGGTAGCACCTCTCTGTCAAGAACATTGTTTAAACACTCTTGAACAGACCATGTTTAAAGTTTAAAGTTTTTCTTTGGGCTAATGATTAATTTCATGAGATAAGATGGGTGCCTGCTGTTTGATTTTCTGGAGGTCGTAAGTCATGTAAACACTACTATGCAAGTTTAGAAATATATGAATGAAATAGCCTATGCACATCAGCCAATCAGGTGCTAGAGCAATCACTGCGCTGATGTAAGAGATCAACTTAATGGCAATTGGTCAATTCTCCAGTTATTGCTGACTTACCAGATTCCTTGGCCACCAGAAGCCTATCAGGCCACTCGTCCAGGGGTCCCAGGCATTTGGCAAGGTAGGTCTGGATGGTGATGCAGTCCAGGGGGAGGATGTGGTTGTCAGTCCCCACTCGCAGCACCGGGTCGACTACGATGTAACCGTTGCCGTTCTTTTCCTTGTCACTGGGAATGTGACACGTTTGTTAGAAAACATCCAAACTAGTACCGACAAACCAGGAAATGCGTCACTGTTCGAAATCTCAAGCTCTCAAACACTGAAATGCTGAAGAACAATGTCAAACCGTCACTCTTAAATGCTAGATTTACTTGTTTAAATGAATGAATGCAAAATATAAAAGAGAGTAGAAACTCATAAAATGACTCACCTGTGGCCAAAATAATACTGATAAGACCCAGCCACCTGCAGGTCCAGCTTACAGAACTTATCAGAGTCATCCTCCCTCCCGGTGGGGTTGATCCACTCCAGGAGATGAAACTTCTGCCGGTCGAATGGCTCTCCCTTGACCGGATAGTTGGTGTAGACGTTCACATTCTTCCCCTGCAGCGTCGGCCCCAGGCGAAACTGGAGCTCGTAGCCTTACAGGAATGAGCCCAGACAGACAGCGTGAAATATATCAAACAGGAAATGGTCCCATTAATGCTGCTAGCTAAATGCTAACATCTAGCCTTGGCACTTTAACTAGTTCTGAGGATCAGCAGGTCTGTGGCATTCTATAGGAGGGTGAGTGCAGGGCTCTAGGCCCTTCCGTAGCAGAGCTTGCGGCTGCCATGCGGGGTACGCCTTCACCCGAGCCGGGGTCAAAAGCGACCCCATAGTCAAGGTCAGTGAGATAATATGACAGGCCCGCTTCTTACAGCAAGTTCACCGTCAGGATACTTACATGCCACTTAAATGTCTTGGGGAGGGGTGACTTGCAAATTGTAATGCATGTTTTACGGAATTTCAGAGTAAAGTACAAATACCAAATGCCATGTAGATTCACTTCAACACAAAGTGAATAACGCTGAGTACCTATTGTTTAGATATGTATGGCGTGGGGGGGAGTAATTACAAGACAAGTACAAAGGTGAAAAATCCTTAGAAAGTAATCAAAAGTCAGTGTATGCATGTGCGTCATCCAAGTATTCCCTTAGCTGCTGAGACAATGATGAAACTATACATTCTCTTTGCAAACCCTGAGCAGCCAGTGGTATCTATTTCTGTTTTAAGTCCACATGGGCCACAGGATGCCCTGCGTTACAGAAAATAATTACTTATGAGATATTTTACAATGATTTCAAGGAGTGAGATTAAAACTGCTTCCGAGATATTAAGCATATGCCACTACACTGATTTCTGCCATTTGCAGCGTTTCTATAAAGACCTGCTACATAGTTCTTTGGTGAAGGATCTTCGGCATAGAAAAAAGAGCAAAATACTTTAAGATAAATTAGTCATTTACCTTGGTCAAGGCGGAACAAGGCCCGTTCAAGCTTCTCCATGTCATTGAGCACCAGTACTCTAGTTTGCTTGCTGTGGAGCATTTTAACTGTATTTATGTAGAACGGACTTTAAATGCAGGAAACAACTATGTGGCCACCTGCAAATACACGGAGACCCATGCATTAAATGCAAGAATTACACAACGTAAGTAATCGCGCAACAAAATACAAACGGGCACAATGACCACTTACATGTTCACGTTTGCTCTTAGGGGTTAAACAAGCAAGCTGCACGGAATCGAGTCTCAAAATGTCAGCCCCGTCGGTATTGTATATTTTGGTCTGGAGAGCAGATACGTGCTTAAAAGCATGACTGTCATCTCTATGCAAAGACACATATCTGCCACCAGATAGCCACTCGCGATCACGCACCCTATAAATAACCACGATCCACAGAACCCTTTCGGCAGCTGGGGGTAGTAACCTTATATTGCAGTTAGGCAATTCATTAGATCAATCCCTGCAAAGGGTACGAAGGTATCCGGCCCCAGTAAACGCAATGTGACATGCAACAATTTCTACTAAGACCAGTGATGTGACATTTCCAAACGCAACTTAAAAAGAGCAGACCGCTGATTGGGGATCAGTTACGTGTCGTAATAAATAATAAATTACACTTTGCTTAGGTGTTTTATTCATTAATTTTACAGTAGAGTCCATCGCCTAGGAAGCCTCCGGTCTTCCTCCCCGCGTCTACGCCGGCAGACATGCAGGCTATCTTGGTGGCAGCGCCTCGAATGCTTCTCCAAACCGGCGTTTGAAACAAACAGAACAAGCTTTTGCTTGAGGATGAGGACGCCGAGCTGGCAAGGTCAGCATCGAGAGACGGAGAAGGCGAGGGTAGTTTTTTAGGGGGATTATGCTCTTTTTGCAGGATTATACATATTTCACCTTCATCTGACATCTTTCGTCTGACCTCACTCAGTGGATGATTACACTCCCGCAGGTCTCGAAGGAAATGGACATTCATCCGGCTAGATTGGTTAGCTCAGCAAACCTCCCAAGGGGGGACATATTGCATTAATCGACATATATATACTCGCAAATAGTCTAAATGCACAATACAGTTATTTAAAAGGGGTATCATTGATTTGTCACCTTGCTGCTCCTCTCTTCCTCGTTCAGGATGTTGTTTTGGCAGCTTGCTACAGCCGTAGAAGGCGTGTCATACGCGGCTCTGTAGTTTCTTGCACTACCGTAGGTCTTCGAGTATGTGCGGTCGTAAATATCTTTGCGCGTATACAACAGAAGTTACGGCTTAAAGAATTTTGGAGTGCTTTTTGCTTAAAGAACCTCTTATATTCACAAATGGGAATTTGTGCTTGTGTCGCATGTTCTTTGCTGGTTGCAGCTGTGCGTTGTTTTTTGTAGTCTTATGTCCAGCCCCTTCTTATACGCAGTCTTGTGATTTGCAAGTCCATGTAATATAACCCTGCTTTTGTCTGTATGTTACCCTGTGGACAAGGGAAACGCTGTCTCGAGCCACTACATGGATGGTATGCATCTATCTATAACGGGATTATAGGCTATAATATGAGCACTGACTGTGTTTAATACCAATTTACAAAGTTCCAGAAGTTAAAAAGAATATATAGAAAAAAATATGAAATGTATGCTGTCAGATGCTAAAATCTGAAAAAAAAATCTGAAAAATGATATGGTTAGGCCAACCGAACGCAGATATTTTTTGATTATTGTAAATAAAAAAGTTAAAAAAAAATCAAGATTGATTTTACTGCAAGAAACTTGAGCCGCGTATGACACGCCTTCTACGGCCGTAACAAGATGCCGAAACTTCATCCCGAACAAGGGGCAGCAAGGTATAGAGTTTTATATCTACAAACCAAACAGAAATGAAAGGGAAAATGAGCACAAGGACAATCTGGGTTACAGATAAGTACTTAGGTCTGTAGCCTGAATTTGCTAATATACAATACAAAGCATCTCTGTGTTTAAGAGCATGAGTTTAATTGGTTAATTGCCCCCCTGATATGGTTAGGCCAACCAAACGCAGATATTTTTTGATTAGCCTACTGAGCCACGCGGCACAAAGGGGGGCAGCGTCTCTGCTTGTGATTAGAAGGGTGCTGGTTTGAGGGCAGCCTCAACATGTCTGTAGCTCCTTAAGCAAGGCCCTTATCCCCCAGCTCCCTGGGCACTGCTGGGGGAAGTTGGGAGAAATGTAAAGAGAATTTCAATCAATCAATCAATAAATAATTTGTTATTATTATTATCCAGACAGAAGGAACATTAGGAGATCTGTAAATATCGATTTGTCTCCCTCTTGTGGTAGAA
Organism: Mormyrus proboscirostris; assembly: GCA_026779585.1. Taxonomy (NCBI): domain Eukaryota; kingdom Metazoa; phylum Chordata; class Actinopteri; order Osteoglossiformes; family Mormyridae; genus Mormyrus; species Mormyrus proboscirostris. The sequence continues at coordinate 6,599,355 of JAODKF010000049.1, read as the reverse complement.
ATCCTACATTCTACGTTTTATTCATTGACCGTCAACTCCAACGAACTGTGGGTGTTTCTACGACATTATCCCCCTGAGAATTGCCATCCGTAGCTGTTTTTCCTTGGGCCTGGTATAGATGTAATTCCCGGAATACATCCTAGGTTGTCACGTCCATTGGCACATGGCCATTGCTGATCTCGGAAGTGGCTTCTTTTATTTATGTAAAATAGTATTAGTATTGAATAAAAGTGTATATCAACATAGAAATAAAGTATTTTAGAATCATATCTGCATGTTTTAAGATCACTGCATTTTCATTACCATATAAATTGAAAAATATTTATGAATAATTCAAAGAATAACGTTTTACTGGAATCAATAAAACATATCTTAATCATTTTTTATTTACTGACGTTTGAAATACTCATCTGCATTTTACAAGGCAATACATTTGAATTAATGAAAGCACTGAAGGGGATCGAAGTGGATTATAAAGTAAACAGGAACAAATTAGATTCAAGTAATCTTTAGAAAGTGATTTCCCAAGCTAAAAACATAGACTAGTGTTAGGTTCTCACACAGATATGACCCAGTATCTTGTGTAAAGACACAATGAAAACACTGTCTGTTTACTATGTTGTGCTGGTGTCATGTTCTGCAATATACAAAGAACATCTGATTTTGATAATAGATATTATCATTTTCTCGATTTTATGGCGCCCTCTACAGACCATACGCATTATACAGTAAACTCGCCGGACTATTACCAGTTCCTTATTAAGCTAGCAATTACCTGTAAGAGGCTATCCTATAGAAGACATTCGATCCGAGTGATACCGCCCCCTATATTTAATAAATGCTGAATCATTTTGGAAAAGGTGCTGGAGAAAGAGAGGTGAATTTGACGTACGCCTATAGCAGGATTAAGACGTCACGGTCTACGGCTTCTTGGGCGCCCATTAGACAGTGAGTGTTACGTTTAATTTAATGCTATTGTCATTGTATACTACATTATATATTTTAGCTGTGACATCACTCGTGGCGGTTATATCTCTCGCACTTTTGGTTATACTACGCTAAGTTGTTCATCATTGTTAATGCTTACTTTGCTCTTTATAGTAGCTAGGTTTATTTATTTATCTGGCGATGGGAATGATTACGCTTGTTACTTAATTGAATTCGTGTAATTCCATTTTACCTCCCCGCTAATTCTGATATTATGTTTTCCCCGATAACAGCTTTGCTGCCTGATTAATACCTGCCTTTAAGATCTGTTAACACATCGACTACCACAATATATAGTTTATATATGTATTATATTTTCTATTTCTGTTGTATCTGATGTCCATGTTACTGTCATTAATTAGAATATTAATGACTGCGCTATTGTTCTTAATGTTTTCTGTTGTTCTCTTTGCTACATAAGCCACACGTTTGTACTACACCGGGACTAACTTTTCCAAATGTGGAGCAAATATATATATATATATAT
>JAODKF010000049.1:6549999-6588616 GCA_026779585.1 Mormyrus proboscirostris | reverse complement strand
CCCCCCCCCCCCCCCCACGACCCAACAATTCCTCTCTTATTTCCATTTCTCACCTGAGTGCCAAACAGCTCTGCTTCCAGATGGGAACAATGCGCATTGTGCACTGAGCGAGGGTGCCCCCGTGCAGCGGGGTGCAGTGGAAGCACACGGGACAGAGCGCATTTTAAATACGATACAATTAACACTATTGTATGAGAGGCCGCCGTCGCATTTCTTAGGAAGCCAAAAGCTTCGTTCAGCTGTTCCCGGTCACCTCTAGTGCTGAGACGGGATCACACACTTCCTGATCTCTGCTCAGATCCACCGGGACGACAGTCAACAGTCCAATCTCCATCTCAGCAGGTAGCAGAGTGGAACAGCTCGATGTGCTTCGAGAAGCTTAACGGTTTCAGCAGAATGCTTAAGTGTGACAAAACAATCCGCAGGGCTCTGGATAATATGATGCTGTGATACTCATTCTGCTGTCGATGGACTGAGACAGCTGCTTTTCATGATGCCTTTCTGGCCAGACAGTTTCGTCTAAAGTAATGAACACATGAGCAGATAGCACATTACAAAGGAGTCAACTAGGCATAAATGTAGCTAAGATGCTGTGCTTCCAATGAATACCTGAGAATGAGTGTAAGCAGTGACTGTAGCAAGAGCTACACAACCTCTTCCAACATGTGGCATGGTGGGTTAGGCCTGGAATCCTGAGGCTTGCAGAGTGATGTCACCATCGGGCCCCTGAGCAAAGCCCTTAACCTCTGACCCTGCTTTCTCAATTGTATGTTGCTTTGGGGGAGGAAAAGCATTAGCTAAATAAACAAATGTAAATTTAGCCCCCTGTGTGCAAAACGAAGATATAAGACAAAGTAATTCCGAGCCTGTGCTCAAAGCTTCCTGCGACAGTTACTCGACAGAAGTCAAAGGTCCTTTATTTTAGACCAAGGTGACGTTCACTATGTGAGACCTTCTTTGATGGTTGTCTTTGAAAGACGCCCTTTCCATCTTCAGTTCCATCGCTCCTTCAAGGAGACAATGGTCTGTCTATTTATAGCTCTATAGTTTTTTGTTTTTGTATATGTAACACAAAATAGTCATCCTTATGTGAATTTCTTCTGTATCTTTTCGTTTTCAGAAATAAAAAAATCAAATCATTAGCTAAGTACCAATAAATTTTACCATTTTCCTCGCTCAGATATTACACTGTACCTAACTCGATAAACAAGGATTCCAGATAAAAACAAGGAAAAATTTGATTACTGGTATATTGATATACTGTTGTTATGAATTTCATTTCTTATTACGTTGATACTTAAAAAAATATAATCTTTATTATTTTATACGCTTTCTCTCATTATTTCCTGAGCAATAATTGAGCATCCCAGTTAATAGCATCGCCATTGGCCCAGAGCACCGTTTCTGGATCAGAAAATTCTGGCGCTACCCTCAGATTCGGCAGTTTTCATTAAACACCTTAAACTGATCCAGGATCAGCATCTGGATGCATTATCCGGGATAGTTGGTCAACTATAAATTATTCCGGTGTTGCGCATGTGAAGCTTTTGACCCTCGGGAATTCTGCATTTTATACGTGTAACAAAAGTAACGTACATATTGCATTTTTAAAAAAAACAGTTTTAAAAGCTGATGGTAATGAATTGCTATAGTATTTTATTTCGTAGGAGCATAGATCTATTTACGCTTATGTGGCATATCGATCACACAGGAAACGAAACCGGTTGGCCGACACCCCAAACAAGAATAAGGAAAGTTGTGTTATTTTGAATTCATCGAGGAGTCAGGCGTGATCGCTATTTAAATTCTGAAATTCAGATATATTATACACAAACTGATGTGTGTAGAAGGGAGGTTATGCTGAATATCATTACTGGCGATCTTCTTCAAGGTAAAGCTAGGCAGTTAGCCGGCTAGCTGAAGTGGTGCACTTTGTTGGAGTATACTGCCTAAATATATGAATGTTTTTCTTAAGTATTCTTATTTTCAAAGAATCCGCGCACGTGTCGCATCTTTATTCTTGATGGCGCGGTTCTGTCCGGTATAAACTGGGCGTCTTGGAGATCAGCTGTTTGCATTCCGGCTTCTCCCGGTGCTTTGTTATTTAGCGCTGTTATATAGGAGTTTGGGGGGGTTTCGTTAAGCAGCATCCCCCCCCGGGATATTCGGGTCACCGGCATGCCCCTTTAAACCGGGGGATCGGGACCGACGGTGTGGGGAACACATCCGGCCTGGGGATGTCGGTGACGGGCGACAGGCAGACCGGCGCGGCTCTGGTGGCCGATCTGTCGCTGTCCTTCCAGGACGAGCTCACGGCCACCATACATAACGCCTTCGGGGTGGCGCTGGAGATCGCCGTGCTGGAGGTCACCAAGCTGGTGGGCCAGGCGCTACGCGACGTGCGCGACCAAATGCACGAAACCCTGCGGGAGAACGAATCCCTGAAGCAGCGGCTGCAGAGTGCCGAGCTGGAGCTGGGCGCCGTGCGCAAAGCAAATGCGGTCGGCAGAGCGCCGCCACCACCGCCTCCGGGTCCCCAGGATGAGCCACAGCCAGTGAAGCAGCCGGCGGCGCCCGTAAGCGCGCCCGTGGACCCCACTGACATCTTGCTGGAGGAGAAGTTCGACTTTCTCAGCGTTGAGGCGGACCCAGATCGGGACAGATCTTTCTGTGAGATCCGTGAGGACGGACAGGTCTGCTCCCACGACCTGACCCCAGACGCGGGAGGCCAGGCAGCGTCCAGATGCCAGCCCGGAGGCGCAGCCGGTGTGTGATCGTGTGTAATGTCACCTCCGCGCCAGTTTCTGTCCCTGTCAATGTTTGGAATCAAGTTGCGATTAAGCTGAATGTTTTAAATATTGAATGTTTTTCCACCTCTCTGTTCTCCAAGTTTCCAAGAGCAGCCAGACGCGCATGTACTCCGACACCCAGGTGGAGACGGTGCGCTTCGACCAGCCGTGCCCAGAAACCGTGCCGGGAGTGAGTAACACCGGGGCGTTCCTCAAAGCGGCATCCCCACCAGATGGCAGCCTGCCGAACCCGAAGCTCGAACAGCCAATCAAGGTGAAGGAGGAGTCGCCAGAGGGAGGCTGTGCCCCCCCGGAGCTGGGCTGCGTCTCCGTGCCGGCTGCTTTCGCTGGGGTGGAGGATGACTTCTGCCCGGACAGCCTCTCCCTGGCTCAGTCACGCCTACTAGAGGATTGGAGGCCAGAACCGCTGCACCTACAGAACTGTGACACCGACACTCTCGCCGCATGCACCAGCCACTCCTTGTGTGAGTGTGGGAGGGGGTGGGGTTATGTGCCAATGGGCGTGGCATGTATGGGCTGGGGGTGGGGTTATGTGTCCGTGGGTGTGGTATGGGGACCTGGCCATTGAGAATAGTCTGGATCCTGTTGCATTCTGCAGCTCAGTTTCTACACGTATGGGTTTGGGTTGGGTGTTTCAGGAGTTGGGCGAGGGGAACTGAGTAACAGGTTTACAGGTTAATCCAAATGAATCCATTCAGGTTCATGCTGGTTGGGCAGGCTGGTGGGGCTGGATGTGTCAGTAGGCGGGGCATGTGGACCTGGGTCTTGAGTTTCCAGGTGTATCTGTCATCTTATGCTCTTTTTAATTCCCACCCAGCTGATTCTCCGGTTTTCGCTACTGACTTGTCCGACCTCGACCTCCATGCACCATCCTCCAGCGGGCTTCCCACCTTCTCCAAAGCCTACCAGCATCCAGGCCCCGTTCCCCGTCCCCACTATAGCAGCCGGGTGAGCGGCCCGGATGGCAGTCAGCCCAGCATCACTCCCCCTGCCGGCGGGACCCACTCGTGCCGCGTTTGCGGAGAGTCATTTCACCTGCAGGAGGAGCTGCGGCGGCACCGGAGCCAGCACAACAGTCAGAACCAGGTCCATGGGTCCAAATCCAGCCGGCACCCGAGACGGCAGGCCTTCCCGCCAGGCCGCAGCCCCTACCACTGCTCCCTGTGCGGCCGTGATTTCAACCGCATGGAGCACCTGAAGATCCACCAGCGCATCCACACGGGCGAGCGGCCATACGCCTGCACCGTGTGCAACGCTCGCTTCCGCCACTCGTGGGCACTCACGAGGCACTTCCGCATTCATACGGGAGAAAAGCCGTACGCCTGCAGTCTGTGTGGGAAGACCTTCCGGAACTGCGGGGGGCTCCGCTTCCACCAGCGTTCGCACTCCCTGGAGGGGAATGGCTGATGCCCTCTAGTGGCCAGGAGGACCTAGGACGAGGGGGGGAGGTCGATGAAATGGAGGTTTACAGGGCAGCTGGGGCTCAAATCTGGGATCAAATGTGGAAAATAACAGAACAGGGAAGTACATACTATGTCATATTTAAGTGTTTCCCGCCCAGCTTATTTACAGAACGCCAGAATGTGTACCCTTCTGGATGCACATGGTGTGGATAATAGGGCAAAAACCATAGGTATGTCAATTCATTTATCAAAACTTATTACTTTATCAGTACTAATTATAATAATTTCATTGACCAGTGTTGGTTTATTTTATGCGAGGTCACACTTCACACTTGCAGGGCTGGAGGCTTGAATTATCTTAGAGTCAGAATGTCCTCTCACTTTTTCATTGTATTTATCCAGGGTTTCAGTCCATTTTCCACTATCAGCCCAAAGTCTAAACTGGTGTTCCTGTATTGCCCATATTGTGTGTATGTGTGCACCCTGTAACGGCGCCCCCTCCTGGATGTCCCATGCCAGGCATCTCCTGCTGGTTGGGATAGACTCAGGCCCCTGAAACCCTGTACTGGATGGATCGATGATTTAAATCAATGTTGAACATATATTGCAGGGCTCTTTAAATTTGTACCTCGATTCCAAATCCAGGCCTTGTTTTCAGTTCTCCCTGGTAGTTTAATAATTACTGATTCTGATTGGTCAGAGGCGTCACACCTGACTGACAGGTAAAGGAAGGCTGGAAAATCAGCAGGGCTTGAGGACCGTGATCTGAATAGCTCTGATATATTGTGTTGAAAATTAGTGTTTTTTTTTTTATTAACAGTTTGTGTGTCTGCCTCGTTCTTAAGATGGTAATTTGCCTTACTGGTGCTGTGTTTCTGCCAGTTGTGGTAAAATTGCTTTGGTTTGTTCTAACTTATTTTTTTACATATGTACTGTAATAATTTTCCGCAACATTTGTGCAAAATGTAATGGTGGGAGTATGAAAACAATCAATAGATTTATTGATGTTGGTGTCCAGGCCTTAACTGGACTCTAAATTTCGGAATTTTGTTGGATTTTACTGGTGACCAAAGGGTTCATGTCCTCTAAGGATAAGTGTTATTTTACCGGACATGGGAGATTGGAAAGCAGCTGATGGACATAAACCCAGCAACAGGGCAGACTTCCTGATGGAGGGACCGGGAACATCTGAGGGTATGAAGGGACTGGCCGCTAGCCACTTCAGCTCCGGCGGGGGTTAGATGGCGGCACAGTAGTATCTTCCAGCCACGCACTGTGGGAGCACTAGGCTCGCTGAAGCCAGACCGTTTGTGCTTCGCGGTGCTCAGACAGTGGAGCACATTAAGCTGGGAATTCTTCCTCCACAGGTGCCTCGCTGGAGGTGTTCATATTTAATTGTGTCTTATTCTAACTCATGTTTGCTTTTTGTATGCTTGGGGGGGTGTGATGATTCGCAGTGTTGCGGTGCATCTTAGGTTTTCTGTACCTAATGTCCGTACAAAGGATGGTATTTATGGAGTGTGTTTGTGTGTGTGCGTGGGCTATTGCAACCTTTGATGTCCCTGCGACAGCGCCCCCCCACCCCCCCACCTGTGTTTTTTCTTCTGCAGGTTCATTATGACCCAATACTGCAGTGTTTCCCAATCCGAATCCGGTCCTCAGGGACCAGCAGGCAGTCCATGTTTTTGCAAGGAACTGGGAGGGAGGGACGTGGACCGTCTGGGGGTTCCCAAGGCCCGGACTGGGAAAAACTGCAGTATTAGATTAGCGATTACAAAAAATGGATGGAGGTTTGTGATTTAATGCACTTTCTGTATTTTCGCTGCCTTACAGCACAGACTGAAAGGTGCAGTGACTGAACTGTGCGAATCTGTTCCTATCTGTCTCACCATCGGTCATATGAGACGACAGGGAGCAGAGACGGGCCTTGTCGGGTGTCAGCTTGGAGCGCAGGTGCAGATCTCAGTCTCAGAGGACCACAGAGCCTTCAGAGAGCGTCTTAATTGCAGCCGGCTTTCAATTTGGAATCGCAGGTGGATAGTGTGCCGTCTGTGTGTCCCTGAAATGCAGCCACTGCATCACTGTTGGGTGAAATCTGGACTCTCAGCAATTAATTGATAGTGTTTGTTTAGAAATAAATCAGACAATGCTGGGTTCTCGCAATATTGTCTGGCCTGATGATTCCAGGTTTTGTCTATCAAATGAAACACAGCACTGAGATGAAGACTGGATTTAGGTGGAATGAGGAAAACTCTGCAGCTGAAGACTAGTGCTCCTGTACCCCTAGCGTGGTGCCCCCTGCTGACAAAACCTGGTCATGCATTTACAACTATTGAGATGGCTTGGAGGACACAACTTTTTGTATGACATGCAGTTGAATACACAGGTATTTGGGGTAATGGTGAACTCTCTGGTGTAACTCCTACGACCCAGAGACAGTTCGGATGTCCCGTTTTTGCTGAAGTTGAGTTGTTGACAATGGCCTGGTGGATTTGATGTCTCAGATGTTCCAGATGTTGCATAGACTGTTTACTGGCAGTGAACCTCAATAGTCTTGGTCAATATAGCAGATCACATTTCAGAATGGACTCTCAAGCTGCTGGTTTGTAAATTAGTGTTCAGTTTCACAAGAGCAGGGAAACCCTTTGCCCTAATTAACCTCAATCCCTGTGATTCCTTTTATTATAGATAAAAAAAAATAAAAAATTGCCATCCAAAATTAATTTTTTTCAGCCAGCTGTTGATATTGCAATGTAAATCAAACTATGTCTTTTATTGTTGTATAGTATTGTTTTTACAATGTGATTTAAAAGAATAATACCACTGAAGCGGTGACTGATATTGGGTCATTTCTCAAGGTGTCTTGTGCCTGCAGGTGGCAGCGATGAGCTTTTGATAGGCCTCGCAGTTCGTTACACAAATGATCTGCTTAATTCAAATGTTGTAATACTGGAAGCCGTTCTTTGCTCTCTCTTTTCTGCCCTGCCATTATAGCAAAACAATGGAAGCCGACGTCCACGTACATTAGTGACTTTTTGTGACAAACGTCTGCCTGGCCGCCCGGGGCTTATTGCATTCTGTCGACCAGTAGAACTCTGTCGTTTTCCTGCACTCTCGGCTGCGCTGCAGGCATATGAAGCAGAACCTGTGGCCGCAGGGCCGACATGTGACATACTTGCAGCCGGAATCGTGCATGATCAGGCCGTGGCATTTGGGACAGGCGCGGAAGAGGGGGCAGCCGAAGACATGGCTTTTGTCGTCCGTCACCGTGTCACAGCTGAGGAGCGTGGCCACCAGCTGGCAGGAGCTGTTGCCGCAGCCCTCGGAGGAAGCATCACGAGAAGGAGCCCAGGGGCAGAAGCAGGAGCGGCAGAAGCGGTGGGAACTGGCACCCGCAGAGCACTGGACGTACTGCAGGGGGCGCCCTGTGCTGTCCAGGCAAGGGTGGAGTCTCCCAGTGCACGAGGGGCACTGTGGAGCGGGGGAAGAGGAAGATGGTCAAAGTCTGACAGAGATAGACTGATCTCCATACATTCAGGCTTCATTCGTGATTCTCAATGTGTTTGACAAAGTAGCACCGAAAATGGTCGATATCCCTAATGTCGAGTCACCGTTAGAGACGCAGACAAGGAAAACGGTACGTGTCAGAATGAAGGGGTCTCTCCCACGCCAAGGTTCAGATGGAGCTGTCATCCCAACACTCAAGCTATATCCCTGCTGACCGGGCAGTCAGAACCCTGCATTGTGTTCCGGGCTTAACTGCCACCGTGCTCCCGCGGGGGGATTCGGCACGTGCTGCGCGGAAACTCAGCCCAGGTCAGCAGTTACCAGCCCTATCGCTGATGAATTCAGTCTCACAGTTTGAGTCCTGACATGTAGGTGCATGGGGGGGGGGGATTATGAGGCAGCGAAGGATCAACAACCCTGAATGTCAACCCCGATGGGGAGGGAGCAGAGCCCCCTGAACATCAGATCTGATCGCAGGGGTGTAAATAGGGACAGGCAGCTGGGTAACGGAGAGGTTGTGCCTTACCTGGTCTTTGCTGCTGTCTTTTATCTTAGTCCCAGAATGCTTTGCGTTTCTTTCTTCAGACAGGAGAGAGAAAGAGCCAGTTGAGGGGGGGGTTGGAAACGCTCTTGCCAAGTCTAATATTGCAACAATCCAGCTAACGTCGCGAGACGCTTTAGTCTTTTTTGGGGGTGAAGTTGACATGAACAGAGTGCTTCGTTTGGTAAATCTAAACAAAACCAGAGGTGTGAAGTTACGAAGCATAAATTGTTACAGTACTGAAGCAGGTTTGGTTTCCTGGATTTGTAATTTAGTTGAGTAAGATCATTAGTTTTGAATGTGTAGAAATTTTTACTTAATGAAATACTTTTAAAAGGTGTTTTTTTTAACTTTTACTAGTATTTTACTGGATGACGTATTTGAGTACCATGTACTGTGTGGTATCTGTATTTTTACTTAAATGTGAAAGTACTTTTCCACCACTGAACAAAATCAACAGAAATGAAATAACTCGATCGTTTTAACGTTTACTCTTGTGACTTTCAACGTAATACATAACTCAGATGCTTGATTCATTCTAAGATTATTGCTTTTTATATAACTTGATGTAAGTCAGTTTTATAACGAAGATTAAAAAAAGCCTATAATCTACCCGGTGTATTGACTTTAGGGATATTATGCAGTTTTATTACGCTAAATGTACGTTCTTGCCGCCGCGTTGAGCTTTCGGACGTTAGCGAAGTCTCACCCATAACTGCTGCCGATCGGCCCGTTGTCCGTCTCTTCGGCTCCCTGGCGTCGGGTTTCCTCGTGATCCGTTCGGGTTCGGTTCGCTGCCTTTCTGGGTCACTCCGGCTTCGCAGTCCGCCAGCCTCGTGACGTTTTCAAAGCAAAAGTAAAACCCTCCGCTTGTTGGGGAAATTCTTCTTAAAGGTAATTCAGAAAGTGCGGTCCGTAACCGGAGTACATTTAACTAGAAAGAGAAATATGTAAATGTCTGCATAACAGTATGGGTCTAATATTTAACTAGATATTAAGTAAAATATATGTTCATTGCATATATCGTAAAAAAACATTGGTGTATTTTTTATGGAGAACAAGATATTAATTTCTCTTCCTGCTTGGACCGAATTTATAATTTTATCGCGGAATACAACGACATTACGTTTTACGTGCGTAGGCCTATATACTACTACAGGTCCGTTTTGTATGTTTCCCTTTAAACGCATCCATCATTAACAGACAGGGTTCAGTTATAGCCCCTGGACTGCATGTTTTGAGATGGTATCTGAATATATTGCCAGGTTAATTTTTAAGGGTCTTTTTTATTTTTTATTTTCGTTCACATAAAGCCACAGATCTGGATTCCTGCTGTTAGATGTGACTTTTCTTGACACTACCTCCCTGGAAGGTTTGAAAATTTGCTGTTCCCTAGGTAACAAATCTCTGCCTGCCCGCTGAGGCCACCAGCCTGAATCACACATACACACACTATTAGGACAGTGCTTCAGCCAGACATAACAGAATCAGTGCAAAAACTGTTTAGAGTAGAGTGCATACTGTTTGCACTCTACTCTGTCTGTCACCATACGCCAGGTAGGGGGCACTAGTGAGGGCAGGATGAATGGGGTTAGGAGGCCAGCAACAGATTTCTGGTGCAGAGGAGGACTGAACTCACTACTGCTCATACAGCCGAGAGCTTTTCAAATGAGAATCTGCGGGAAAAACTCCAAGCAGGCTGTCTACTGGCCAAAACCCAGTGTGGCACCCAGGGGGGGAAGTGCCCAGCCACTGACCTCTTGCAAAAAAAAAAAAGACATCAGTCAGTAGGTCAGTGGTGATCAACATCATGCTCCTTGTTACTGTCCACCAACAGCAGGGGGTTGCAGAGACCCGCAACCCTGAGCATGATAAGCTGGAGAAGATGAATAGGTGGATGAGCATATTTCATGTATGACATAATAAAAATGCGGTCTGATTGATCCATTAATAGCCAATGATAAGATCTATTCAAACTAAAGCAGCTAAGCTAAGTTAGCTTTTACAGAAATTAATTAACTATTTTTGTTGCTATTTATGTGTTTTGGAAATGATTTTAATGTGCCTTTTATGTCATTGATATCTGTAGGAGATATATATTCAACTGGCTTCATTTTGGTGGAGGTATTACTGCACAGATACTGGCTGGTAAGTTGGTTCCTTTCCAAACATTGTAATACGTAAGATTACAGTAATTGTTGCTTGAAGTGTAATGTGGGGAATTTCTGACGCAAGCTCTGCGGCGGTTTTGCGCAACACGTCTGGAGTCACATGCCGCTGCGGCTGAGAGCCTGACCGCGACATGTCTCTTTCAGTGGCGGCCATCTTCCTCGGCGTGCAGCAGCAAGCGCTGCTCTTGCCCACGGCCAGTGCCAACGGCGTGCTCGCTGGGGTCGTCTGCTGGGCCGCCCTGACCGCTCTGCTGCTAGAGGTGCACAGAAGAGGCCTAATTAAGTTCGGTCAGTGTGCTTCCCATTACCTCCTTCAACTCTATGAAGAAAATTTCACAGTTTGAAGGTTTACAGAGAATTCAATAAAAATTTATCCCTAGAAATGAGTGAAGGAAGACTCCACTGTGATTGGTGAACGACGATTAGCTATTATATAAAAGGCAGGAGAGTGTTTTGCACCCTAAGGCTAATCAGCTTAATAATAACTGGTTGGTAATTAATCTTATTGCTTTGAACAGGGAAGGGATCAGCCGTATATGAAGGCAGATTATCTTCTGAGTCTAAGGTAAAATCTCGATGCGACAGAAGCATGAATACTCCCTAATCAGCACTTTTCCAGGAAAATCAAGGTGCCACATGCTAAAAACAGAGCTGTGATAGGTAACTCAGAGCACATAGTGTGCTTTGGTTTGGCGCCCTCTAGCTTAATTTTAATTTTAATTTGGTGATTAGTGGTCATTGTCAACACACCACAGCACATCATATAGGTTTATATACAGTAGGTTTATACTACAAGCCTAGACATTCCAAATCATTTTCCCTACGTCACATTAGTAGCCATTTATTAACTGTGACTGTTTCCAAAGGAAAATCTATACTATTATATGCAAAGTAAATAACATTTTTTTTAATTTTATGAAAGGTGACATTGAGGGTTGCACGGTGGTGCAGTGGTTAGCACTGTCTTCTAGCACGTTGGGGACCCGGGTTTGCGTCTCTGCTGGGGCTCCGTGTGTGTGGAGTTTGCATGTTCTCCACCGTGTTTTCATGGGGTTTCCCCCCGCAGTCCAAATCAAACATGGTGAGACTAAATGGAGTTACCAAATTGCCCATTGGTGTGTGAGTGTGCCCTGTGATGGGTTGGCGCCCCCTCCTGGGTTGTGCCCTGTGATGGGTTGGCGCCCCCACCTGGGTTGTTTGTCACCTTGCACCTGTGGCCACTGGGATCGGCTCCAAACCTCCCGTTAGCCTGGTTAGGAGAAGTGCTTTCAGATATTAGATGGTAAAAGGGGAATAAATCTGGAACAATCCCTTAGAAGGTTCCAGTATGTCTTCCTGCGTGTACCACAAGAGAGTGTCTCTTTATTGGCGGCTCTGTCACTTTTGATATATCTGATATATCATTCTTTTGATTATGTTTTGTATTATTGTATTTATGTGTATTATTTTACTGTAACTGGGATTCAGGTGATTTAATACCTGTACAGTAGGATCAAATGAATGTGTTGTTTTTTTTGTCACAGGAGAGCCTGTTTAAAAAGCTGGTTCTGATTGGCTTCCTCGCTGGAAACCTGGCTTTCATCATCGCTCTTTTATACCTCATAAGCCGTGTGTGACCAAGACCTCTATTCCACAATGACCCTCCTACCTCCGTGTGAATTGTCCTGCGTCTGAGTTAGTGGATTAGCAATCAGTGCCTTTTTCAGGATGGCTGTGGGTTCAAGTCCCATGGCTGCCAGGGAAATCATATCATTTTTGGGTTCTTGGTCGAGGCCCTTAAGTGACTAACCCTTTCCTTTAATCCTTCACATGCTTTTTGGGATAAAGATGAAATAAATAAATGTATGTATTTTAAAACGGGTAAAAAATACATCTGAGTGATCTTAAGTCTGTTAGAAATGCTTCAAATTGTAAAGGGCTAAAATTATATGGAAAAATATTATTATTTCAGTTCTAAAAAACAGTTATAAAATAGTCTAAAAATGTATAATTCATACACAGCTCTGGAAAAAAGAGACCACACCATAAAAGAGACACACCAAAATGAATCTGCATTTTTAAATCCTGGTTTAATCCCAGTTATGCTGGCAGAGGCTACACTGTGAGGCAGGCAGCTTCCAGGCTCAAAGCTTCTAAGACAGCAGCATACAAGGAACAAGGTGAAGCAGGAGACACTGGGAACGACCAGAAACCAGGCAGGAAAATGGCGGAAGCAACATTATAATGCCAGAGATGACCGTTAATTTATCTGCCAGGGCCTCATGAATTGGAGGGTGAGATGAAGTGACCTTCAAAGGGAACGGGAAACATTAAATGGTGTGAAGTGCACTGCTAGGACAAGTTAGCATCGGGGTCCTAGAAGCAGGACTGAAGAGCCAAAAAGCAACGAAGACGCCCTTCATTGAGAAGCAGGGAATAACCAGGCTGAAGTTTGCAGGTTTTTTTTCCAGAGTGTTTCAAGTCCATAGCACAGAATGACCACTATATTGTAGGGTTTCTAAATCCATCTTTATTTTATTTATAACACTATATGGTTGAAAATACAAGAGCACAAAAACCAGCTAAAAGGACAGTAATCATTATGTTTTTTAACATAAAACATATTTTGTGCTCATTAACCAAAGAAGCCGGCTATACTAGCAAACTGCAAACTGAACAGGACTGTCTGCAAAAGCCATATTCAACAACAGCCATATATGTCAACAAAACAACCTCTCTTGGTGGATACAGAATTTATTTAATAAATTTAAAATGAGCCATAAAGATGGCATAGAACAGTAGCGTCTTTAATTTTTGTGCTAAATAAGAGGCGGCACTCAAAGAACAATGACTGACTCAGCACCAGAAATGCTGCTTTGATTGCTGATTTTTTATGTGCGGGTGGGATCCTCATATGTTAATAAGGGCACTGGTGACCATTGGTGACCATTGGTGACTATTGGTGACTATTGGTGACCATTGGTGACCTCCAAACCTGGCATGAAGTTGACGTTAATTTAATATCTAAACATGAGCTTTCTTTCATCAATGTAGCCTTTTTCACCTTTGATTTGGGCCTTTGTGGCCAGTGAAGATTTTCAGTAGCACTGCACCATTAAAACTGCTGGCTGTCCTTTCCCAGACTCACCTGGAGAAGAGTATTTTATTTCCCCTTTCAAAATCTCCATGCCCCGCACGCTCATTATTCAACCATGTCTTTCCCTGTATATGACCATTTCATGTGAGCTGGTCACTTGCTTTAATTCCCTTAAGTTCATTACTACTGTCGGAATTTCCATCACGAATGCATTCAGTCTTCATGCGACATACAGGTTGAAGCTCAGCACACACAGAAGACAGCCCTAAACATCCAGCAGAGATCAAAACATCAAAACACAGCCCTTCATTCATGTATGCCAGTTATGTAAAACCAAGGTTTCGGCATGCAAAATCACAGTAGCAAAACAGAAAAAAAGGAACTGCTCCTCTCCTTATTTTATCGAAATTCAATTGGTTTAAAACATTCTACTCAGACACCGGCTTTTCGTCCGATAATAGCCCATGTAGCCATATGTTGAAAGCACTGCCACAGTATTAAGGCTGTCTTGCACCTAAAGCTGGGAGGTTAAAGCTCTTGACATGTACCCTGTCCCCCCCCCCAAAAGAAAACAAATCCCCATGAACAATATTTTCTTATCTGTGTCTCTCTATCTGTGGTTAACAATATAGAACAATTAACTATTAGTCTTAAAGATAAATAATTGCAATATAAAATAGCACATTTTTTTGTACAAGTTCTTTCATTATTTCCAAGTATTTTCAAAACAAAACAACTTTTTATTTATGGGATACCACGGGAACCCAGTTCTTGACATTTTTTCCCCACATTGTAAGGTCCATGTGTTGTAAATTGTCATAATACTCTTACCAATAAAGACTTGTCTTATTAAAAATTATTAGAAAATTATTGAGAAAATGATTGCTTAAACATTCGACAATAGTAAAATTATGTTTACTTTAAATTCTATAGCAAATCTTCCATGATTGTAGTGTTTAATATTGTTTTTCAAGATTGGCACCTCTGGCTGAAGTAGTTTAAAGAGCAAACCTGTACATTATAAAGTAGAACATCTGTATATCATTCAGTGCCACATGGTGTTTGGGTCATAATTTATCGTATGTGTGTCAAAATATGAAGGGACATATATTTATATATTTATCCATCTTCCAAACAAGGATGAATACCTTTTTTTTGCTTCTCCTAGAGAATAAATGTAAAGATAATTTTAAGGAAATGTCTCCTGTTTTTGAATTCATACAATTATGAACCTCTTGTTCATTAATTAAAATTTTTGGAAAAAGTACAAATCTTTTTTTGTAAAAATTAAGTACAATAAATATCTTCCATATGTTATCTAGACTATAAATTGGAATGATGTAAAATTATTTTTGTTGAACATCAAGTGCTCTAAATATATGGGCGTCATTCATATAGCAACTGGGGGTCGTGACATTTGTACACTAGCTGTTGTTTCTTCCACATAATACCTCGGTATCCATGACAGATACACATTGCTTGTTGCTAGGTTATATCAAGACAAAACACAGCACCGTGACTGATTCAGAAAAGAACAGAACTGTAGGCCTCCTGCGTCTGCTCCTATTGGTCTCCTGTGTTCACTCTTGTTGGTGATTGGCAAACTCCCCTGCCTCCCATCGCATCGCCATGGCACTCTTGCGACGCACCACAGAAAAGGTGTCTGGGAACTAAGGGAAGATGGGTTCATCCGTAAAGGCTGGTTTCACATGCAGGGTCATTTCATTAATTTTACCCAATTGATTAACTGCTCCTATAAAATTTTGACACAAAAAAAGAGAGAAAAACTATTACCTTGTGGTCACAGGACACAATGGTGCGGTCCATCTTGCGAGCGGTCCTCAGGGGTGATGAAGGAGATGATTTGCATCTCACCGGCAATTCTGGTGAGCGAAACACAGAACCTCTATTAACACTTGTCAAGATTCTCTGCATTTATATGCCCTGTGCTGTCGGAATTCACTCAAATTGAATTCAGGGATGGTAAAACCAATTTTTCAGCCTTGACCTACCTGATTTGTCAAAGTTTATGCTTTCCATTAAGTTCGGTGACACCAGAACAGTGTCATATTTCTCTTTTGGATAAAGATGAGCCCTTTGTTGTTTTAGCTCCTCCTCCCTCTGCTTGACAATCTTGATTTCTCTGTCTACCAGGGACTGGGTGCTCCGGGACCGCAGTTTGAAGAAGGGATTGTTCAGGAACGTACTCTCTTGTGCATCCTGGCAGGTCGTGTTCAGGCAGAACTCTGAGGCGCTGCGTATTATCAGGTTGGACGTCTCGAGGATGATGACATTGGTGGTGTCTGAGGGCCACTCATTGAATGTCTTCGATCCTGGAGATGTCTGTGGCCCCTGAGAGCAATGCTTGGCTCCGGGACCACAGGGATCTGGCTCGAGGATGATGACATTGTTGGCCGTCATCTCGTGATATGTGGGACTCTTTAATGATGACGGAGTGCTGACAGAGAAGGGTGCTGTTTTAATACTGGGAGACCTCAGTGGTCTACAGCTGTCTTCCTGAAGGTCTGGGTTCTTTCTTCTCTCCTCTGGTTTGTTGAACTTACCCATGAAGAGGGTCGCAGGTCTAATATTGGCAGAGGGTGAGGTGGGCAGCCCCCTTTCCCTTCTAAAGTTTTCTTCTCGCTCCATGGCTAGGCGGATCTCCCTTTCAATGGGATTCTCAGGCTCATCATAAGGGGAGCGGTAACTGGAATCATCCAGACCTGAATCCTCAGAGCATGGGCTGAATTGGGTAAATGTGAGTTCCCTCAGAGCCAGACTGTCAAGCTCTATGTCTTTCTTAGGCTTCTCGATGTTCCTCACTGGGGTGTACATGAGACTGTGCCCCCCCTGACAGGATCCCTGTTTCACAGTAGGTTGGAGAGCTTGCTGCTTCGTCTGCTCCTCCATCTTCAGCCACTGTTTGCGTGCAACTCGGAAATCCACATGCTCTGTGCTGACATTTTCACTCTTTGTTTCCTGGATTACACAGTAGTCACTGGGGATCTTTTTGTCCATGGTGGATCTCGCAGAGTTTATTGTGTATGTTCTATGTTTGACTAAGCTTGGAGCTACCTCCTCCTTGTCCTCAGACATTTTTGATAAGCCATGAGATTGGCTAGAAAAATGGCAGGATCCCTGTGTCTCTAAGTCATACCCTGAATATGACTCAGATTGCTCTGAAATACTTGCACTGTCTTGGAGCTGAGCTTCATTTTCCTGTTTGGGTTCTGTGAGGGCATCTTCCATGCTCGTTACTTCTTGAACAAAATGTTCTTGGGTATTAGTGTCCTTGCTATCGTCCAAGTATACGTCATTTTCTTCCTCTTTATTTATTGAGGATGAAAATATGGCTCGCCATTTGTCATCAGATTCACTGTCCGATGACACAATGGCTATTTCAACCTGCAAACAATCACTCAAGTCATCTTGGTCGAGATTGTGACAAGATTCGTTGGAGATGTCTGATAAGTTATCCTCTCTGAGGCACTTTTGTAAAATAGGCTCTTCTTTCTCACCCTGGGTGACATTATGTTGGGTAACACCATGTCCCTCATAACCATCAAGAGCTTTCTGATTGATTTCTGGAACTACACTGTCTTCAGCATCTCCTGTGAGGACAGAACTGTTCATTTCTTCTTTAGGTATAGAAGTGTCCCTTTCTACTTTGGATATAGGATTGTTGTTTTCTTTTGTGGGTATAGCACTATATTTTTCTTCTTTAACTATAGGAGTCTCCTTTTCTTCTTTTATAGGACTACCCTTATCTTCACTGAGTATAGGTTTATCTTTTTCTTCTTTAGCTATATGACTCTCGATTTCTTCTTTAGCTATAGGAATCTCCTTTTCTTCTTTAGCTATAGGACTACCCTTATCTTCACTGGGTATAGGTTTATCTTTTTCTTCTTTAGCTATAGGACTCTCATTTTCTTCTTTAGCTATAGGAATCTCCTTTTCATCTTTAGCTACAGGACTACCTTTATCTTCACTGGGTATAGGTTTATACTTTTCTTCTTTAGCTATATGACTCTCATTTTCTTCTTTAGCTATAGGACTCTCCTTTTCGTCTTTAGCTACAGGACTACCCTTTTCTTCACTGGGTATAGGTTTATATTTTTCTTCTTTGGGTATAGGACTCTCCTTTTCTTCATTGGGTATATTACATTTTTTTTCCTCCTTGGGTACAGGACTGTCCTTTTCTTCCCTAGGTATAGGACTATCCTTTTCGTCTTTGGGTATAGGGCTGTCCTTTTTTTCATTGGGTATATTACTGTCTTTTTCTTCCTTGGGTATAGCACTACCCTTTTCTTCTTTGGGTATAGGACTCTCCTTTTCTTCATTGGGTATATTACAATTTTTTTCCTCCTTGGGTACAGGACTGTCCTTTTCTTCCTTAGGTATAGGACTATCCTTATCGTCTTTGGGTATAGGGCTGTCCTTTTTTTCTGTGGGTATAGGACTGTCCTTTTTTTCATTGGGTATATTACTGTCCTTTTCATCCTTGGGTATAGGACTATCCTTTTCGTCTTTGGGTATAGGACTGTCCTTTTTTTCATTGGGTATATTACTGTCTTTTTCTTCCTTGGTTATAGGACAATCCTTTTCTTCTTTGGGTAACAGACTCTCCTGTTTTTCTTTAGGTATAGGACTGTCCCTTTTTTCTGGGTATATTAGACAGTGCCTTTCTTCTGTGGGAACAGAACTGACCTTTTCATCCATGGTTAAAGGAGTGTCCCTTTCATTGTGGTCGATCAGGTCCTGTGATTTGCAAGTTAATTTGTTCTTGCACACGCTTCCCGTGTTTGAATCTGAAACTGATGACATCATGGTCTCTGTTCGATCTTGTCCCGCCTTGAGGACTAAAGTCTCCTTGTGGCAGCTAATGTCTCTCCCACTCTCCTGATCTCCATTTTCTAAGTCCTCAAGTACAGCGATTTCATGTTTGTTTCTGGGTGGATCCTCTGATGGTTCCACACTTTCTTCTGTCTTAATGGGTTGCAGTATGTCTGCCTGGACACCTTCCACAAGTAAGCCATTATTTTCTGCTGTCTCTGTTTCCATAGAATCCATTTTATTGTCAGTTACAGTGGCCGTGCCTGAAAGGTGGCTGGTCTCTATGGTAACAGCTTCTGAGAAGTATTCTTGATCTTCGGCTGTTGGGTTTTGAGGGTGACTGCAGCCTTCAATCAGTTTTCCCCCATTCGTCCTTCTCATGCCAGTCGTGGCTCTCTGCAAAACCAGATCAAAACAGGCTTTAACCAACTAACCCCTTGCAGCTTTACCTTCAACCTGCAGAAATGCTCAACCTGTTATTTTCCAGCCCTCTGCTGCACACAACTGGGGTCTGTTAAGCGTGAAAAGATGCCTACCTGCTCGCCAACTGAAATCTTACTTCTCCACAAAGAAGGTGATAAAAGCACCTATCTACAGCCATTTACACTTAAGTCTCTTCTCCGCAAAACAAATCTCTGTGAGATATCACACATTCCACCATGAACCCTTCAAAGCAACAACTTGTTTCTTTGTTTCAGTTTAACAGTGACACACACGGCAGGTGGGCAGGCATCTTTTGATACCACAATTCACCATGAGACACATTTCAAGCAAACCATGGAATCCGGTTGGGCACAGCGCAGAGGCCTTGGAATTACCATAATTCCCTGCCTCCCCAGTGCATGTGCACTCGTGCGTTTGCCGCATGCTCCAACGTGCTGATGGCACTGGTGACAAGCATGCAGAGGGATGCAGAAATTCTATTAAAGGACTTTGCAAATGTAGCACTGCATAGATGACTGGAGTGAAATCGTGAGTAATGCGCGTGTGCATGAGGACACCTGCAAAGTAATAAAAAAACACTACTCAACAAAAAAGATAACCTAAATAACTCACCCTAAATTATTTAAATAAATTCATGCACACACACATATATATACACACACACACACACACACACACACACACACATATATATATATTTCTTTCAAAACAGAGGTGGTTAAGCAGCAGCCTGATTCTTAATCATACAGGAAAGAAAAACGGCATAGAAATCCACACAATGTTTACACATATTACACATATTAGAAAATACTGTTCAGTGCTTGTTAGAACAGAACCCCTGAAGAAGCAGCGGACTTGTTATGTAAGATTTCTGGATTTAATGTTGTCACCCACGCCTGCGCTGCTCTGTTCTTGTGGTGCATGACTGTCGGGTCCTAATTTTACTGCTGGGGAGGGGGTTAGGTGGGGTCCAGCCCTTCAAGACGGTACTTCCAGGGGAAAGAGGTGCTGAGGATTGGAACCAAACATTTCGTCATGAGATTCACAAAGCCGGAACCAGTGATTTCATAAACAAAGCAGAAACAGTACAATAATTTTACCTTTTTAAATGACAGATATGTTGAAGTTCACGTTTTAAGCACGCTAATGTTTAATGATATTATCTTTAAACACAGATAATTTCAGTTTTATAAAAGATTAACGTGATTTTCACTATTTGAGTTATTGCTTGAATTACACCACAATACCACAAGTGCATGAGATCCATCAAGGTATTAAAATAATTTCTCCCATCTCATATGTGTGTTTTCCCTTCGCAACCGGAATTCTGTTTCCTTCTAATATCTCTGCTTTTAAACTGAAGGCGAAATCTTGGTGCCCTAGCAAACGATCTGTCCAGCAGAACCGCCCCTTGCTGTGGGAAATCTTGGCTTTGCTCCCATTCCTCAGCATCCAACCAGAAATCAGACAAAATTTGGACAAATGTACTCCGTGGGAAGACAGCGATAAGCAGGGTTCCGTAAGCATATTATCTGTTGTATTTTGCGGTAAGAATTTATAACAACGAAAAATACTGAGGTTTCAGTCCCCTTCTTGCTCTGGGACATTGTTGATGCCCCCCGCCCCAACAAAAAAAAAATACAATGAAATCTCTTGCCCCCTCAGTGAAACTCTGAAACAACTCTGCTCGCAGAGATAGGGGAAAAACTGCCAAACTGTCATGTCTAATCATTACGGTAAAATATCACAGAATCAAGAGTTATGGAAGATTTCAAGCACGATGACCTGTTCCAATCAAAAACATTTTTTACACCATAACAACACAAACACTCTTTTGATGCTAACGTGAAAAGAGAAAATACACATTTTTCTAATCTAAATATATCAAATCTATCTATATATTTTTTATTTAATTATCTATTCAAATATGTTCAAACATT
This sequence comes from Mormyrus proboscirostris, assembly GCA_026779585.1. NCBI lineage: Eukaryota > Metazoa > Chordata > Actinopteri > Osteoglossiformes > Mormyridae > Mormyrus > Mormyrus proboscirostris. The sequence continues at coordinate 6,567,891 of JAODKF010000049.1, read as the reverse complement.
GTGTAAACATTGTTTGATGGTAGATTGATTTCTATATATGTCTATCTCTGCCAAAGGTAAAAATGTATTGACCAGCACAGTTTTACCTCGGCTACTTAAACAGGCATGCAGCATACTGTTTTTCAGTGTCCGGAAATGCAATTATCAGTCGGGAAATCCCACAGTACCGATCATCCCAATGATTCTTAAAATGTCAACTGGACAGGAGAACATCAAAGCCATGCACAAAGGTAGCTGCAGCGGATTCTTCCTTTCAAAGCTCAAGCAAAAACATAGCAATGCAGCGTCAGTCAATTCACACAGAAGGGAGAGACATGAGTATAGTTTGTTTCCCGTTACCTACCAGCACTTTCAAACAGAGTAGCCAAAATGAGATCATCTCCAAGTCAGCAAAATACCCACATTTTTTCATCAAACCCACATGCAGCCTGTACAACCAAATTGCGACGCGTCTCGAATAATGCATAGAGTTCAGCTTTTTCGGGTCACTCCTCTTGATTTCTACCGAAGATATTGATCTACCGAGCAGCTCCTGGAGGGATGAAGTCGAGCGGACGCGACACGTATTGGCACAAATGTCACTGAGATGTGTTTGATCGCCAAACGAGCTGTGTTACCCCCGAACCCTCCCTGTGCGCGGCGCACTGCGCAGGAGCCTCAGGCTTCGCTCGCTATTAGATCAGCTGCCGGTTAAGCCCACACGATTTTAGTCCGCGGTCAATGCTGTGTCCCAGTCACTGTTACCAACAGAGATCGTCGAGCAGGTTTTGTGTCAGCGCCATCGATTCTGATTGGTATGCATGTGTTTTGCAGCGCAGGAGATCACGAACGCTCGAAATCATTAGGTTCCCTGGTTATTTTGTCCGTGAAATCCATCCATACTCCTACCCACAGGGTGTGCCAGGTGGATCTGCATCAAACCTAGGAAACGAGTAATATTTTTTTTATCTGCAGGAGAAGAAGCAGTAACCTTGTCTCAGGAAGTCAGAAGTACTGTTACCGCAAAACAGAAAAAACACAGGAGAAAAGTAGCCGCCAACTGACATTGTTGGCAATTTCCGTCTTGATATAGCTGATGAATACCGGACTGTTGAAAACCTCCATTTTTACTTCAGCTCCTTCATGAAGATCCGAGGCTCTAATAAGCATCTGCAAAATGAACAGTGTGAAGGTGCCTAATGGTCACATTGGTTCATTTTATTAAATTTGAATCCATTATTGAAGTGTTTCCCAATCTAGTCCTAGTGGACCTACAGTCGGCCAATGTTTTTTTTTCTCCCTCTGTCAGGAACTGGGAGGGAGCAAAAACATGGACTGTCTGTGGTTTCCTGAGGACTAGATAGGGAAACACTGTATTATTTAACTATGCAGCCTAGGAAATCAAATTGCCTGGCTTCCTTACAAAATCGATAGAGTCAAATCAGTCGGACAACCTTGAGCTCTTTTCAGAGGATAATGAAGATCTATTGAGGATGTGCTTTAAATGGGAGACTCCAGGTACTTCAGCAATGCTAAAATTCACCCAAAGGCCGCTCTACAGAAGTGCTCTCATGGATCAATTGTTGCATGACATCAAGACCGAGGTCACATAGTGTAGAAGACCCGGGTGTATTGATACTCTCCCGGCAAGCTGTGGGGTGAAAGGGTGCATCACTAAACAATGCATGTGCCTGGGCAGTGTGTGTCTGTGTGTGTGTGTGTCTGTGTGTCTGTGAATCCTGCAATGAAATCCACCAGCCCTGCTTCTGCTTTCATCTGGCTCCTCTCTTGGAAATGTTCCCACCAGCCCACACACTCCTGCGAAGCGCACATGCCGGTATCTTACTGCCTTGTGCGTTCATCCTCATCCACACATTCCCTCCTCCACTCCACACGTCTTCAAAGCTCTGAGCATCAGTGTTAACCTGACAGACCTCTCTCTGAACTACATAACTATCTGGTTATTTTACGGCATCCTCTTCCCTGCTGGCTCCTATTCAGCGGCATCCTCCTCCTTCTAAATGGGTAGCAGTCATCAATGGTCAACCATTAAAAAAAAAAACCTTCAAAAACTTTTCCCATTCCTACCTTGAGTCGGTGCTGCGGCTCGGCAGGCTCATCGGTTGTGTGTGTTTGCCTCTGTCTGATGGTAACCCTGGTAGGCGGGACTCAGATCCAACACACTGGGGGATCAGCCAATGGGAGAGGCTAAGCTCACGTGATAGACAGGCCAACTACTCTACCTGTCACTGGTATTGTTTCCAGAGGATGTTCTGCACAAGGATGCAACCTACACTCTGTTTTTATGCTGTTTCTAGGCACACGCCAAAGAAAATAATTGGGAGATTATTTCTGACAGGTCGTTCGGTTTTGATGCTGTATAGCCAGGTCACGCCGCTATCTTTAAGACTCGTTGTCAGAAATGTCGCGATTTTACATATAAAGATATTTAACCCGTATTATATCTTACATGTAATGGGAAAAATGTAGAAAGTATAATTTTTATAAAGTATATTTTCAAAACCATTGTGAAAATGCAATAAACACAAAATGAACATTCAGATGGATATTTTAATTCCATGATTCCATATATTAATGTATAATACGTTGATTTCTGTATGTTTAATAAAAAAATTATATTAACATATACGTATGATCCGGACCCACCGGGAGCCTGAGTAGGACAAGTGGGTAAAGAAAATGGATGGACGTGGGCCGTTAGGAAAGGACATGCCGGATATGAACTCTTTGTAACTGGAAAAATTAAGTTATTGGTGACAATATGTAAGGCAAATACACCGGGATGTCATCAATGTTAAAATCCAATAAAAACTCGCTCTACGGAAGTATCTACTGCACTTCTGATTTGGTGCGTGGTGTCAGAACCGAAGCAAGAGATACTCCAAAACAAAGTTCAAGTTTTATTAATGCATGAATCCAAATGCATTATCACAAACACGCCAATCACTGTCAGTTTGTCTGACCAACAAACTTGAAGTGCTCCTCTCACGTATTTCCACCACAGTAAATTTTCAATTAGCACATCAGTAAACAATGACACCTTCAAGAAGCATCTGATGATTTGGCGAGTGAGCAAAACTGATGGACCATATGCTCGGATTTGCATTTGTCATCCTTTCTGGAGCTTGCAGCTGGTCCGGACAGACCAAGCAGTCGGACGGCGTGTATGAACAGCAGCCCTTGTCAGTGTTACTTATTTATTCATTTTAAACGTTAGGACAATACTGAGTTTTTTATCGTGCGGAACACAACATGTAATTTTAATTAAAATTGTGGAATTCTGCAAGTGAATAGATACGTTCCTTTGGTGAATAGTGTCAGAGCTGTATCAATTCATTTAGCGGAACGGACGGATAACGGTAATGCCTGATGTGTGTGCTAATAAGCAACGTAACACCTAGAATCGAAATGTCAGTGCTAGTTATACGGGTGGTTTGCATACGGCTATTCGGATCACGTGCTTTCAACACGTATTCGGAAATATATCTGGAACATAGACAGAAGTAGCACAGGATTGTGTGGAGGGATGCCATCAACAGATGTCACAACACTGGAGGGATCCACGAGCTGTTTATTAAAGTAGATTAACCTGGCTTTGTTTTCAACAATCAGTTGCATATAGGACGTCTAAAAATTCACTTTCGAGATCTGTATTAAAAACGCCGATAGATGCCTTCGATGAATACGTGTGATTAACACCATATACCATATATGGTCTCTGATCCAGCTCTGCTGTTCACATTCTTCATTCGGAGTGCAATAAATACTGCATATAGTTTTATCATTAACTTTTAACTTTATTGCAGGCAGGCATAAAACACAATTATTTCATATACTTTTGCATATTCTTTTTGTTGGCTTCTTGATAGTTCTATAAGCATGCATATTACACATTAATAAAAACCTGACGCCATCAAAAGTAGCATCTTCAAAGGCACATAAAAACAGATACAGCTGATGGTACCGCTGGTATTTTTCTTACTTATCACGAATGGCACAAAATTACGATACAATTTATGTTATTAGCTTGTGCTTTATAGAAAAACATTTCCTCTGAAGATCCGTTTGTATTTATAGATTTCTCCATCTGCGGTCTCTTGATAGTTCAGTCTGGATTGCATTGTGCTTCTCAGCAGTATATGGTGATTGTGGAGTGGAGGTGGGTCGTATTCCCTGGAAGATTAAATCTCGTTGCTTAGTTCCTTCATCCCCTCACGCGTCGCTGTGGGAAAAACACAGACTGTCAGTGTGACATCGCCGGCCTGCTAATGAGGATCGCCGTGGCTGAGAGCGAAAACATGGGTGAGACTGCGCTCCAATTCGGCTTAGAATATACCGTACACCCGCTTTCATAAAAGAAAAACTCCTTGGGGAATTTAAAAGGGCATCTCTCACCATTTCCTGTAAAATGTGAGACTAGCAAATCAAACTTAGACGGAGATCTAGGACCCCGGAGAAAATACATCTTTGGCTTACATTTTACATGGATTTACTGAGGGACAAGAGCTGTGTGAATGTAAACAGCATCAAGATTGATTCAACTTATCTTTAGAAATATATTTATGGCTTATGTAACTTGTGAGGTTGCTTATATAACTCGACGCACATTATAAAATGTCATTTTGTGTCCAAGATACTTTTGGAGGGGAAGAGAGGAGGGAAGCTACATTATAATGATTTAAAATAAGTGATTAGCTTGGACATTTTGTGGCCAGACAGTGACCTTTGTTGCATTTATTCCAAAATCTCATACTGTACAATACCAGCTTTTCCACAATGACTTCAGTGAGTAGGATGAGTTGTGTTTGTTGACCTGGAAACTTATGTGTGTAACATATACACATACATGCACACATATGGACAAAACATATGTTACAACCGTGTTAGATAACTTGCCCAAATATGTCTTACAGATTTATTGTAAAACAACCCCCAGTCATTCATAATGCGATGAAAAGTGCAGAAATAAGAAAGATTAAAAAGAATGACTTTAATCTACAGAAGTCAAGATTATATAATATAAAGAATGCAAATTATTAAGGATAATGCACAACGAAAATTATTAGAGCACGAAAGACATTTATAAAAGTTATACCAATGTAACGATTAGTTAAGGGATTAGTATAAAAGCAAGCTGGCCTATGAGGGCTATGCAAAGCTAAAACAGGTTATGCAGACATTGTCGCATATCTACGAATCACCACTAGGTGGCGGTAAAGTTTGAATTACCATGTCATTTGAGCGTTCGCGGGCATTACCACAGCTGGTCAGCATTCAGTGCTTTTTCCACTGAATAAGGTATAATAGAACTGCAGTTATGTTCTCATTAGAATATGGTGGTGACGTCAGAAAAACAAACACAAATTTAATCTACATAAAATGCTGCTAAATCCCCGACAGCATTAAAACTGGTTCTTTTTTGAGTCTTTGAGCCAGTGAATAAAGGGAATTATAATTAGGTGAAACGTGAGCAAATCTGAGAACTGGATGGGGGGGACAGGATTGGGTAAAAACTGGCAAAAAAAAGTTTTCGACAAAATCCACATGAATAGCACTGGACTTTTCATTGACTGATTATATAAGTAGATATAGTTGCGAAGGATATTAAATGTTATACAATGTAACCATTTTAAAAAAGTCACGGTCCCTGTTGAACCAATCTCTGTTGGACCGGAGATGACTCACTGCGATATAGATGCACTGTAGTTAAAGCTATATTATTTTCCTCCTACAGTGTTTATTAAAAACCGTAAAACACATAAACACCATAACCGGAAGCATTCTTCTGCGGCTCTCTTTGACTGTGTGACAATCATGTGTTTGACCAATCACATCACGCCGTGCTGGAAAGATCCATTGGAAGGTGGTCTCTGGCCAGATGGTTCCTGTTACAGGCCAAAACCTTGATGGACTGTCACAGATTGTTACGGCTGCATAAAGGAAGGTGCCGGAAAAAACAAACATCCTGGTACTGCACAATAATATGAAAAATGACTGCCGACGCGATTCACTGAACGGTTCTTTTGGATGTATTAGGTTAGGGTCAATGAGGAACCGTCTTATGTAGGGGAACCGGCAGGGACTGAAGAACCGATTAGCTGGTGAGTTATAGTATGTCCATCATATGTCTTGTAAAAAGCACATCTATGTTAGCAATCATGAAAGTGCATCAGATCAGAAGAGGATGTTAGTGTGATGAGTCACATCAGAGAGCAACACCGCTTTTCCCCCTCCTTATTTTTTTTACTACCTGCGGTGGAGGCATCTGTCATGACATCGCCGTCTGTCGCCATGTTTGCTGTGGGGGGAATTAGCTTGGCTTCCTGAAAATGTGCAGGCACAGTGCCGGGCCTGCCGGTCACACTGCCGCTGCCCCGGGCCGCGGGGAGGCGCCGTATCGGCCCGGGGCTTCTGCCGGGATGGCAAACCACACCACGGTGGCCTTCGTCGTCGTCGTCGCTGGCGATGATCACCAGCTCAGCCCGGATCGCTCCATCGTGGCCCGGAACGTGCAGGTCATCCGCGACGGTTTGGTAACCCATGAAGATCATTGTGACTGGCTTTAAAGAGTCGAGGTTGCCTCTGGAATTCTGGGAGTCCGAAAGAGGTGGATTCCTTTGATTTGAGGACTCCCTAAGGAGCTCTTTGGGAGTCCCTGTAGGGGAGTCCCCAGAGTCATGCTTAGAGTTATGAGGTCTTTGCATCGCTTCAGCGTGTCCTGACTTTGGGGAACACCTCTGGCCATAGTGTCTACCATGTACGTCACTGCAGGAAACCGGAATGTAAGATGGCACCATGGAACACCCACGTTCCCAAAAGTGCCCCATCTCATTGCTCGTGATCTCGGGCATTGTTGGACTTGACCCCTGACCTCCATTGGACTCTGGTGTCATGTGGTCTGCTACTGATCTTCTAGGGTCTGGTGGTGTGGCACTTAACCTTGGGCTCCCTGACCGATGGCGCTGTGGGACATTTCTGAACGCCTGCTCAGGGGCCGTCCTCAGGAGCAGGTCTACCTCCTCAGGACTGAGCTTATTCACGCCATCGATGAAATCCTGCCCTCCTGGATGCACGGCATAAACCGACCTTCTCCCGTCATCGTAGACCTTCACGCCATTCTGCCGAGCTCGCAGTGGTGGGATGCTTGCTTTTGACAGGACCACGTTCTCTCCGGTGCTCCTATCCTTCTGTACATTTATTTCCATGGCATATAGGGCTAAGGAGAGAAAGAAAGGTACCAATGACAACTACGGCATTATTTTTGCATTTAATAACTTTGCCTGTCAACTCTCAATTATTTTGATGTAATTTCGATAAGCTACTGCAAACAATAATATTGTCTATGGAGGATTATATTGGTGGATACTTCTCTAGATTTCACTCTAGGCAAGGCAGGTTTACAGCTTATTGTTAATTATATTTAATAAATTTAAATAATGTGATTTGATGTCTAACCTTTTGTCGGTTGGTCCACGTTTGACCCTGGGTTGTGGTTTTGCAGGCGTGGAGATCTGTAGGGTGTGGATGCATTTGTGGAGGGAACATGATGCTCGGAAGACTCTACAATGCAAAACTTTAAATGAGTGCCAGTTGACTTTGGTTTATTTTTTTAAATGAAAAACAAAATCCGAACCAACATAAGAGCAGAAGTATAAGCACAGAATACCTTCCTGTGTTCGGGACTTGACTGCCTGTATAGAGGTACAACAAAACATTTCGGACATCAGAAACATTGGGTAAAAAAAATTCTATACATCTCAGCGCAAAAAACATTTTAAAAGTGCCTAAACATTTAACATTAAAAAAAAAAATTTAAGTGCCTAAACATGAAAATTTGACACATTTCCATTCACTACCCTGTGTGTGCAGGGTGATACCTTTATAATGTCTTGTGCAGACTTTTCCACTGTCTTCAGCCTTTTCAGGATAAAACCCTCATTGGTGGAAATCATCCTCTCCTGTCTCTCCAAAGCTTCCACTTCTTTCTCCATTCTGCAGGGAGAATCATTGTTACTTCTGGCAAAATGCAAATAGTACTCAGCAAGAACATAGTCCCTGGGAGACAGAGGATGCTCTATTCCTGAGTAGCCGCACGAATCACACATTTTTGCTCCCTGCCAGACAGTGCTCATATTTGGGAGGAAGCAAAAACGTGGACTGTCTGAAGGTCCCTGAGGACAGGTTTGAGCCACACTGACTTAGGGAATACTGACCTTATTCCAAGGACAGCACATCGATTCAAATGTTGCTCCCTGAGTTACAATAGCTGCATATTAAGTCACGTGAAGATTATTTTACACTGACACTGTGAGACAAAAAAAAAATGTCTGGCATAAAAAACCGAATACAACCCTAACCCAAGGACATTTGGGTTATTTCCTGTCTTCACAGACTTTTTAAAGCAGATGGTAACTGGGAGAGGCCATATAAAGGCAAGGTTTTGCACTGGCATTATCCTTTGCAACCAGTGCACAGCAGGTGGCGCCGTGGTTAAAACCAGATGACTGTAACTGGACATGGCGATTTTACCTGTGTCTTTTTCAGTGGTTTTGTCACATCTAGAGGAGCCATGTTGAAATGGTTTGTTATTAACGTGACAGGTCTGCCAGTGCAGATCACCAGTGACACAATCAGTCACCACGTCTGGGATTAAGGTCTCACACAATCAATGTGGGATAACATGCTGGAGATGGGCTTTATTTCTAATGTACCAAACTGTTAGTCTAGTGGTCTCCATGGAAACCATAAAACCAATGTGCTTAGAGAATGTGCTTTGAGAAAACGAATCAAAGGTGAAAAAACATTTTGGTGATGGAATGGATGTCAAAGCTTGGTTCATAGCATAACTTTATATTTCATCATCAGTACCATTACAGTACGATGCCATCAATCTGCTTCAGCTTGCAACATAAAATGCTGCTTCTACCATTGTGACGGTGATTCCTTAAGCAAAATGATTGCAAATATGCTTAACAATAAATCCATTTCTGCTCTGGAATCATGACTGTTTTAATGCATTTAACGTTCTGTCTTTAGAGTCTGGTGTCACCTGTAGATGTTGCTCTGCAGGGTCCTGATCTGCTCTTGCTGCTCCTGTATCTGCTGCCCGCTGTCTTCCTGCCCTGGCCCACAGGGGGCGCCCTGTCCTTCCATGAGCCACTGCTCCCGCACTGCTTTCTTCTGTTTGTGGGACAGAGAGAGAAAGGCTAAGCCCCACAAACACTCCACTCACAAGGGCTCCTCTGAGCGCTTGTGTAAGACATTTTACTGCTTGTCTTATTAAATGGCGACTCTGCGTGAGGCTTCTTGCATTTATGCTTATTAGACTGTGTCCACAGAAGACTCACATATCACCATATCTACATTAATCCATCCATTCATGCATCCAAATTCCAACTGCTAATCCAGTATAGGGTCCCAGGCTATAAAAATTATGGTTATCAAATCGAAGATTTCAAACTGTTTTTTTGCACTGTAGACCATACACAAGATAAGCAGCTAATATAGGGTTAGTAGATAGATTTTTTTGCCATATTTTGATTATATACAGAATTGCTAAATAAAATTATAATCAGGGAATGGGTAGTGTTCAGGGCTTTGGGTAACCCTGTCACTCTGACCAGGATGAGGAGTTAGAAGATGGATGGATGGATGGGTAATGTACACAGAGAGTGACTGTTACTTTTATTTTTCTGATATTTAAGCCTGAATATGCCGGCAACAGCAAAATCTGTTTTTATGTGAATATGAAACCAAGAGCTTCATCCAAGTCTGATGCATCTATTTTGAATGTTTCTTTCAAAAGAGTGAGAGCCGACGCAGGGTGTCTGTCAGCTGGCTTCAGAAGCAGGGTTCACCTTCGGCAGACTGTCAGAGCGTCACTGGCCCATGCACACACTGACGCACCTAAACAGCATTTTTCTGGAATGTGGGAGGAATCTCGTAAAAACACAGGGATAAAATCCAAACTGTACACGGTGTATACAGGTTGGACCTGAACCCACAACCCCAGAGCCGGAGGAGCGACACGCAGCCCCTCAGACTCCTACCTTCAGGTACTGAAGGGTTAACTTCTCTCTGTCGATTTCCAGTCTTTTCCTCGCGATATCTTCTTGAACTTTTTTCTTATCCTGCAGAGGCAAATGGACAAATTGTGTGATGTTAGGTTTGCATACTGAACCTTACCATTCTCATGCCATATATGTGCAAGAAGGCATTTCCAGCCTGATCCCCGTGAGGCTGGCTGGCCTCACTGAAAACTTTCACCACCAATTGAAGCAAACAGGCCTCTAGCAGAAAGATCCCTTCTCTGTTACTTCACGGCAGTTGCTGCAAATGTACTGGGGTGCTACTTCTGTCCTTGGAAGAAATGTAAAATATTTATTTCTGCCACGTCTCCATTTCGCAATCATTATATTAGGGGCAGGTTTAAATTCACATGATAAAAAAATTCTTTGGAAGGTCTTGGGAGGATATTTACAAAGCAAAAAAATGTCTCAGACATTTGAATTTAATGGCATTTTTGTGGAATTTTGTTTAATAAGTAAAAGCGAATCCTTGAAGAACCTTTCAATACCCCCCCCCAGCTTACTGTGATGGCTTGGAGCCTTTCCTTCATCAGGACATCCTCCTCCATGGTGGATCAGAAACAGAAGATCAGGGTGGCTGTAATCCTGGGGGACTCTGGACTGAACTGGCTGGGTCAACCATGGAGCAGAGGTGGAGGAGGAGTGGACAGAGGAAATTAGATCCCCTCACTATGATGCAGACCAGGTGTAGCAGGTGGGTAACTACGCCCATCTCTTATATTCATCATTCATGCAGAGTAGTCATTCACAACCTGTTCCTCGGGAACCTGCAGACAGTCCACATTTTTGCTCCTACTGGGAGCTGGAAGGGAGCAAAAATTTGGACTGTCTGGGGATCCCTGAGGACTGAGTTGGGAAACACTGATGTAAAGCAAGCATGTCAAGAGCTTCTGTGACAATCCCATGTAACTCCTGCCTGGGAATGTTCACCAAACAAAACAAAGCAGCATTTTTAGCATAGACAACAAACAAAAACTAAGAAGCCTCCTCATTGGGTCGGCAGGTTGTTACGTCGTTGCATATTTGAGTAACATCATCATCACCTGTGACATCATATTCACATTTTCACCAGGACTGTCAAAAACTGATCTGATTTCAGCCAGTAGACAATATTGAGCCAAAGGACAATAGCCCAACCAAGTGAGTGCAGCCTGTTATGTGTCACTGTCAACAAAGGCTGTCCGGGCATTTTCCAAAAGATGAGTGGATCGTGTTGCTTCCTGGTAACCTTCATATTATTCGTTCGAAAAGCCAACAGCTTCATCAGCAATGACAAACATCCCTGATAGCACATATACGTCTGCCCGACGTAGGCATGTTACATCTAAAAGATGTAATACTCAAATCATTTGCTAATCGCCAAGATGTTTATGCAGATCTAGGTACTTGTGTACGTCAGGCAGACGCAGGCCTGAAGTACGAGTGCTGTGTGGGATCTGGCTCCGTTTAAAAACTTGCAGATCTCACCTGTGTTGCAAAAAGGGATTTCATTACTTACAACTGAATACTGAATACTATACTCACCATAAATTACAGTTTATACTTGAATAAACGTGATGCTTCTAGGAAGTTTCTTACATTAATGAAACCAAATTAAATGTAGAGTGAGAGAATAATGCAGCAGAATTTTAAGGCAATTTATTCATTTGAATATAACAGGAGTGTTTTGTGTTGAGCATGGGTCATGAAACAGAATATGGTTAGAAAAGAATATTAAACGTGAGAATTAGGTTGGCCTCTGTAATTCAATATGTTCTAACCAAACTAAAAATGAGTAGCGCCAGACCCCATGGCTGGAGGGAGACGGCACAACCTAAAATAGTAGCAGTGATGAGGAAACATGGATGATCTTCAGAGCACAACCAGACAGCTGTCAGCACCTGCCGCTTCAGATCCCCGACAGTCGCCATGACATAACTTACGGACAAACGTGACCTGTACACCTCTAAGGCTCGGATATAAAGTCTGGCAGCTGAAAACCAGCTGTTCTTAAATATCTCAGAAGTAGAGCAAACTGAAGAATTTACTTAATGCACCAGTGCTTCTGCTTCTCACTGCACCCCCCACCCGCTCCCAAGCACCAGAGAAACTTTTGAAGAACTGCTTTGTTTTCAGTAATTGCAGTGACATTAATGGGTAAATGTACACCTACTTCCTATACTGTATGTTCCATTTAACAAAGTCCAGAAAGAGTCTTTTAAAACACTGCGCTATTCTGTCTTAGATGATTATGCACCATGAGTTCATCGACAATTTTAACACAATAAGACTAACAATAATCAAGTCTGAACCTGATGGCTTCTACGTTCTTTTTTTTATCGATAACCCACCGTGAGTGTGGCACGGGTGTTTTGACACAAGGCCTGCATCAGTGTGGATAAATTCACTCTACAAACGAATTTGGGGCCGAGTCCTATTGGCTGATATCTTGTCTTAAATATTGAAGCATTATGTGGATTGGAGTTCTCCTGTCTGTGGATCTTCTGAATGTTTTCCATATATGGAGGTGAGGGGATCCTGGGTTACAAATCATAAGAACGGTGTGTCAGGACACTTTGGCACCTCTGGCATCTCCCCTTACTTCCTCCGTGTAACGTGAACCCCCCCCCCCAGTGCAGGCTGCTGACTCAGAGATGATACCAATTACACACAAACTTTCACCCAGTTGGGTGGGCATGAAACCTCCAGCAGTTAGTAATTTTACAGGAGCCATTTAGGTTGAGTAGATCAGGCAATGGTACTAAAAGATCCCTCAGGTTACCCCAAAGCCAGGGTTCGAAAAGCCAGGGTTCGAATTATGTCAGGGGGTCTCAGAGGGGCCCCCTGGTGGGCAGTCAGGCCATGACTTGCATATTTTATATTGCACATTTTCTATTTATTCACAACGAGCTGGTGTGTATGCAGGTTTTTGGGATAGCCTTCAGGCCAGCTGCCCAAACCCAGGTGTGAGGACTCTTCAGCCAATCAGTCCTCTCATTAGTGATGTAATTAAGGAGCTGCAGCGAAAACCTGCAAACCGGCCAACATCCCTTTCTGGGTAAGACTGCCCACATTTGTTCTATACGCATATGTCCTCTTTGATTGGGGGTCCTGGTGGTCACATGCCATCAATTACAGACCCAGTCCAAAGCCAACAGTGCAAGACTCAGTCATATATGTCCCCACAGTACAGCCCACAGGGGAGCATCCAGCAGGCTAAAAAATGCAGGGCATGTATGTGTAGGCCAGGCCAAAGTGTGGGCAAACTGTGGGCCCACAATGCACCCCAATGGGGCCCACTCTGCTTAGTGTGGCAGCCCACAATGGCCCCACAAGGGTCCCACACACGTGCCCTGCATTTCACGCCGGTAATGGGAGCCACAGCGGGCTGCTCGCAGTGGCCCCACAAGGGCCCCAAAAGGGCATGTTTGCTGGGATCTCAATACCCATCAATCAATTTTGCTATGTTTTTGTGTCCTTATGAAATTGTACTTTTTGACTAGGCTTAAACAAATTTATGTAGATTTCAACTACTCTCTCCTCCTTGCATGAGGCGGGCGGTGGGCGTATCTTTCGTCCAGGTGATTCTCCGTTCACATTTGCCATGTTTACAGCAAGCCATCTGATCAGTAACATGGGACGCGAGACGCGTCGGGTTTATGGGAGCCAACTCGAGTCTGATCTCGATATAAAAAAACAGATGTTTGTGATGTTATATCGTTACAGCTAGCTGTCTGCCTATTTCCGTTTGTCGATCCCGAGAGTGCACGATGCCGTGAGAAATCCTTTTAAAACCTCGCCAACGTTTTGCTTTTCCGTTCTCGCTGTAACGCTCCTCCTTCACGAGTGACAAACTGTGCCAGGGCTTCACACTACACATGTGTTGTGTTTAAAAATATCTGATCACCCTTACAGGCTGCTGCTGGGCAATATGAGTAATTGGATTTGGCGCAACGGCCACTGGCATCAAATCGTTGTATCATTGCTGTTTGGAACGACAGTTTCAATGGAAACTACGATACTTATAGTTCTACATGCACAAAAAAACACACATGCATACTCAGGCATAAATAAATCTAGCCTATATACAGTAATCATGAAGTTACTCACAATTTAACTGGATATAATCAGGAAACAGAACTAAAGAAATAACGCATTAATTAGTATTGAATAACCCATTTAGGCCTATATTGCGCTGTCGCTCGGAAGGTATTACAAACTGCAGCGGACAGACTTTTCAGCATAAACCACTTTACAACTTGCTTATTTCTGATAGGCAGGAGTCTCTGTAATCGGATTATGTCAGATTATTAAATCTCGGGCGGCGTCTGCTTCCACTATAACAACCTGCCATCACTGAATCTGACCCATGCTATTGTTTCTTACGACAGACTCACTTTTCAGTCTAAGAGATTATTTCATCTGTATGCTTATGAATAAATGCCATTGGGTAGGATGTTAAATCAATGTCAGATACACGCAGAATAACTCGTAATAAAAATTAAAAACTAGTGAAATTTTATCACGTGCTGTTACATCGGAGGTGTCTGGCTCTTGGCTGAATCCTCATACATCCGATGTTGTGTCGACACACTCTTATTAATAGAGATTCCATTATCATATTCACTTATTCACCAATTACTATGAGTTTAAAACACATGCGCGTGTCCCGTGTTTGAAAACATGACCAAAGAATGGGCTGACATATTTCATTCTCACTTATAACAAAATGACAGAAAAAACATCGGTCTAACTGGCAAGTTCATAGTGTTTTTTTGTTCCAGAGTTTTACAATCCAGGTCTAAGGTTCAAAGGTTTAGTGATATCCATCTGGTTAGTCTATGGGCTATCCAAGGTCTTATTGGTATTAAAGGATTAACAGAGACCCTCGTGGTGCCGTTCTCTTCTATAATGGTATCATCTATGAGCAATAAAAAAGTTTATGCATTACAGCAAGAGGACACTCACCAGACAGGAGCAGAGAAGAGCGGTCCTAGCGGCCGAGTTGCCTGGGCGGGCTCATATAACGTAGATATGCGCGCTCAGGTGCCCCGCACTGCGGGGTTGAGCCGGGGTTACCAATGACTGGCGTCTTGCCTGGTCACCAATGAAAAGCGGCCAGGCGCCCTGAAGGTCTGCCCATCTGCAGGGGCGGCTTCGTGGACAAGCTCGGCGCACCGCCGCCGTGTCTGACTGTTCACTTGGCCGGTCTCTCTGATTTCACTGCCCAGAGAGTAATCTTTATCCCTGCCAGAACGGGCGCAGGTATGCAGGTATCTCAAGCATATAAAATGAAATGCACGTTTTGCAATACACTCGACCGTAAATAAAAACAGCATTAGGCCCCATTAGATAATTATAATATTATAATATATAGTTATTTATTGTCTTTATATATATAGCCTGATGACCGCAAATTAAATAAAATAATATAATTAAATAAAATAGTGTTCCGACTAGAGATAATTAACAAAGAATTATATATGTAGCCAATGTAGAAATGCTCCCTGAAATGAGTTTTTGCAGGTTGGGATGTCTGATACGCAGACTAGTATGTATATGAAAAATAGGGTATGGAAAATATCCAGCTGAACTGAAGTAATTGTTCCATGTTATTTAACTATCAGCTAAGCAAAGTAAGAGAAAACTAGCTGTGATTCGGATTAGAAAATGAATCAACACGCTTCTGCCCAACCAGATTCGACAACCGAAACAGGGCCGTGGTATAACGGGGCTTAGGTGCTCAATAAAATATATATTGGAAAAAACTCTAGCACCGCTACTAATCAGCCTGCTGGACTCGCCTGTGCGTCAAACATTCCTGCGCGATGTTCCGTTTATTTGCGTTCCCACAAAAACGTAAGATAGTGGGAAATTCCCCTCTAAGTGTCTAATTAGCCTACCAGAGAGGCATCTGAAATCTGTCAGAGGTGTAACCAGCAGGTGGTCTCTCCTGAACTGCTGAATTATTCACTTTTCTAACTTCCTACACACCGTCTGTTGGAGAAAACGAGCACCCACAAATCACTTGGATGCTGTATCTATATGAAGAAAATTCACATTTTCCGGAACAAGGTGAAAAAGCATAACAGCACATAAATAAATTGCCACAGTACTTTTTTTTTTTGGTAGGAAAAAAATATTACGTCTTTTAACTGGCATGAAGTTTCTAAACGTCAGAGACAGGCACGTATCTTCGACCAGCGTGCTGCACTGTCAGCTAAATACAATCCCGTCATACAATGTGCTCCACGGTAATACACGTATGTATTCCTCTTCGGTACATTACATAATATGTAGTATTTTTACCTGACATTATTTATATATAACAGTTCTGTTGCTGCATATTTTACTTTTTTTAAAAATCAGTAGCACCTCTGCTCTTTGGTTGTGACCCTGTCGCTCTTGGATCACGAGATCACATCCACGATGTATTCTGCTGCCTGTACTCTGACAGACCTGTTTGGCAGGTACACGTCAGCGATGCAGTGTTAAAACGCCTCCATGTCTCCATACCCAACATGCAACAGGCTGTATCTGAAAGAAGGTCCTGTTAACATGCTGAGTATTTAGTATAATTAATACTCGGCAGCTGCTCATTCCCAGTTGTCTTTAGATCACGGTCCGAAAAGATGAACCAAACAAAGAAAAGCCATAGAGTTTTTAGTTGAATTCTCTAACATTGGTCATTCAAGAGTCAAACATTATGGCATCTGAAATGTCAATCATGGTGACTCGGTCCAGCACAAGCAGAACTGATACTAGGTAGATTGGAATGTGTTAGTTTTCATGTTCTACCCTTTTAAAGACATACTGTGCTTCCAGAATTACATACTTGTTTGGTATGTAGTGGGTGAAATATAGTATGCAAAATGAGCGGTATGTCCGAATCCTCAATACGGACGGGACAGTAGGCAAATGCGGTATCTGAAATTCTTAAGTGTGCAACTGTTGGATGCCACGCTGTCCCAGAATGTCACTGGAGCTGCAAGCAAAGATGAAGAACATCACTTGGTCAGAATTTTTTTGTCAAGATGGCAGAGAAAGTGCTGTCTCTATAAATTTAAGCAGAAAACAATAACAAGTTACGTAAGTTGACTGAAATATGTATTTTTTTTGTTGAACTTTCATGTGGGTCAAGCTGCATCGTCGATAAGCATCTGGCTCAGGCAATATGCAAGACAGTGAGCACAGTTTGTCTATGCACACTATCCTCATGTACGCACACAGTATGCGCTACATTAACAGTCTCATAGAAGACTTCTAACGAAATTCAGTATGTACTATATAAGTATGTGATTCCAGATGCACCCATACACACACATAGAGGTGGGACTGAAGATTGGGATGAGAGTCAGTCATTCATCCAGAGTCCTTGGAGAATTTTCCAGAGGGTTAAGAACCTTGCGCAAGGGCCCAACAGAAACGTGGCTACTGTGCCGACACAGGATTTTGACTGGCAGCCTTCAAAGCTCTGACACAGAGGTCTGACCCGCTGAGACACACACCATTGCCCAGCTGATAAATGACATCCCATTTAGAATGTTCCATGCTCTATATCTTGTGGAATAAGTTCCTGGCCCACAAATTTCACATAGTACAAAAATTACTTTATTATATCAATTGTGTTTTTAAACATAAAAACAGGATTAATTGCCCATAAGAATATGTGGTGCTATGGTCACAATAGCTATTCCAATTGATTGCCAAAGCCTGCATTTCAGTATGGGGGGATGGAGGGGTTCTGTAGTACTGAGATGGGAATCTTGTTTCACTCTGAAGATAAGTTCAGGCTCATTTGGGGGGGGGGGGGGGGGGGGGGGGG